>JABFFE010000838.1:0-47865 GCA_013623625.1 Fusarium setosum | reverse complement strand
CGGCTGCCGGCAGCTTGCCTTGACCACAACATACAAAGAACACTGTGTCTTTCCACATCTGCAACATCATAAATGCACATTTGCCAAATCTATATAAGTATGCGTCAAAACCTAGTTCTGATGCATCCCAAAAGGTTATTTTTTGCCTCTCAGAGGCTATAAAGACTGCCTGGACTTCCCCCCGCGGGACTTCCTCTCTTCCACCTTAAACCACAACCCTGGGATACTTAATCTCCTTTCTCCCACCCTAAATCTTCAGTGACATCAATATCCAACAACCCCCTCTTTGAACCACCCACATCATGACCGCTTCCACTCCCGATCGTCACAACGCGAAGCCCAGCGGCCCCAGCCAAGCTGCGCGGGCCCCGGCACCACCAGAGGCTCTGGCCCTTCAAGCTGAAGTCGACCGGCTGCGGGCCGAGGTCGATCAGCTTTGGGCTGAGAATGCGGCGGCCCTGAAGAGGCAGACAGCCCACGCTGCGAGCCAGGAAGCTCTCGCCTCCGACATTATACAGCGAGTATCGCAGATGACGGACGCCAGGTATGCTCAAAGAGGTTTTGCCGTATTGAGTGAGACTTGCAGAGCGGCTGACGGAAAGATGCATAGCAAGCTCCAGCGAGAGAACGAGATGCTCAAAGCCGAAATCGAGGTTCTCAATTCCCGACTCGACCGTGAACAGAAGGATAGACAAGTGCTAGTGAGAAACGCAACGAGGCGGGTGCAACCTACCCCAGTCCCGGAAGGATATAAGCGCCCTCAGTGGTACCACCAATAGGTATACATTGTCTCCTGGTCAGGTCTGTCTTTGGACATTGCTGATGTATCGCCCCGTTTCTATCCATCTGGAACGCTGGACGAGTTCAAGTGAGATACCCCGTACTAAGCGGTGGAATGGTGGAGATGGGGATCCCAACATGTAGTTGATGGCTTGATTTTGGTGTATTACGACATGACACCTGGGGATTTGTTCAAGTGAGGCCATTGCCCGAGATTGTGCATGGCTACATGCCACTTGTCAGCTGAAGCTCTGTTCTCATCCTGACGATGGTGTCCGCCCGTGAGTTGGAGCAGACAAAGACATCAACAGAAGGCAGGCAGATAAAAAATTTGATGTTTGCCCTTGAAAAGATGCATGGATTGATTAAATGACCTAAAGTACAGAACCGTACGTCATCGCCTTCCAGAACAGCCCATCCAGCACCGTGAGACCAACAACATCCATCCCAGCGCCCCACGAGGTCCTCTCGACATCTTACACGCAAAGCCACTTTCCAGTACCATCGCCCGTAGCATAAGGGTTCTCCCAGACCCAAGTCCATCAAAGCTTCGGCAAGCGTCTCTCACGTTAACCGGTATCTGGCACGGTACCCATCTGGCACAAGCCAACATCCGACGACCATCTCCACCATCGCTTTCGGATCCAGTCGTGACAAGTCGACGTCACCCATTGACATGACTACACATCGCATTTCGGTGTCCCTCTCATGACCTCTGTAGGCATCAAGTATGCCGCCGTATTCGACCACCTCATGACGGCTGCTCTCAGGAAAGTGGACGATATCAACCCATCCGGTGCTCTCTGCTTCGACGAGCTTCATGGCCTCCTGGAGACGGCGTTTACCACTGATTCGGCCTATCCACATTTTGTTTTCCCCCGGGACACGAGCGACAAAGTTCTCTTGAGGACCTCCGGGGGTGATGTTTCGGACGAACATGCCAAGTTTGTTCATCTCCAGCGTCGCAATGAGTACGGCCCTCTCGACCATCACCAGGGGAGCTCTGCTGTCCTCGTTCGCATCGTGGCGGGCGCGTTGTTGTCCACCGGGCATGCTGCCATTGCTCTGGCTTCCATCACCACCAAGCATTTCTCTTTGGCCAGAAGCACCACCATCTCTGGGGCGAGCAGCAGCAGCATGGCCACGAGAATCATGACCGGGTGTCCCTTCAGGTCGGTCGTATGGCGCTACGCGTCTGCGTCTTCGGGAATGGCGTCTATGCGATGGCATGATTGTTATGTTGATGATGATGATGGCGGTGGTGAAAAAGAAGGTGAAACTGATGATGGTAATGAAGGAAGATGAAACCTGGATCTCTGCAGCGAAATGAAGAGGCGAGTTCTGTTGTCGGTCGTTGGCACTGGCAAAGGCCGCCACCGGCCGGCAGAGTTTGTCAACCCTCGAACCTCTGGATAAACTACAGATCTTCTTCAATCCCCTCCGTCTCAAAAACTCCAGTCCCCTTGCAAGTGTCTATTCCCACCGCAATATCCTCCAACTCCATCCAACTTCCAAACCACGGCCCGGTCGTGTGGTTAAAATCCACAGGCGCATACATGAACCATCCACTCACCGGCCTCGCCGTGACCTTGCCCTCTTCATCCTCCTTCTCAACTCCCACATTACCCGCAAGAAGATACGCCTGCGTGTTTATGCCTGGAGCTGGATAATCCACCATCTTCAGCGGCGCCTTGGCGTACCCGATGGCGATGTCCTCAAGCGACTCAGGTACGTAGATGACTCCATCCAGCGTGACTGCTTCCTCTGTAGCAAAGATCTCTTCTTCAGGATCCATCCGTGGTGATCCCATCTTAGTGAAATGCAGAAACCCGGTAATCCATCCCGACACATCCCATTCCACCGCCCCTTCACCACAAGAGAACTTTTTCTTTGCGCGGACAATCTGGCTCCAGAAAGACCTCGTCTCTTCACTATCCGGGGCATCCCAAGTTTGAACGAAACGCTTGAGAATAGGACGTAGGTTCTTCGCAAACCGAGCAGGCTCCTTGCCAAAATCCTCGAGATGATCCAACTTGGCCAGCAGCTTAACCCAGTCCTCTCGTTCACCAAGCAGCGTCACACTCGGGATCCCGCAGATGACCATGCCGCTAAACTCGAAGAAATACTGCATCAACCCCATCATCAACACCGTAGCCGTAACTTCATCGTCCTTGCTGCTGGTGCTGAACCCCGGCATGACCCAGTCCAGCAACCACTCAGTCTTGACTCGCTTCTGAATCTCATCTCCGAAAGCCGCAATGATGTCTTCCCAAGAAAGACCCCGAACACGGATTTCTTTCTTTCCCTTGTGAGAGACAAACAACTCCCGAAGATCCTCTGCATGAGCGCTCATGTAAAAGTTGAGTTGGGCCAGAATCTCAAACCAGACTTCGTCAGCCCTCAGACGGAGATGTTGGTGCTGCGCCCATGCGTCGATCGCCCCACGAATGAAGCCATCCGAGGATGGAAAAATGTTCCTCTCAGAGAAAGTAGCATCGTTAAAGGATGACAAGAGAAGGGATGGGGTGTAGGGATTCTCGTCAGCGACTTCTTCCGGACAACTGCGACGGAAAAGATCGTCTGCAGATTTGGCGATACCTTCAGTTCGAAGCGGTATAGTGTCGACGTCCGAGACTTGCACCCTAACAGAGGCGGTGGATAGACCTGCCAAGGCCAGCCAGAGTGTCCATTTGGTCATGGTTATGACGTCGCTGTCCAAGGCTCAACTACAAGGCGCTCTCAACCAGAGATACACACCGTGGTTAGAGTTCACATGCCAGCTTGACACGGTTGCAAACTTGGTGGTGGTCAAAGATCATCAAGACCCTGGTTAGCGTCTCCATCGCGGCTAGAAGTGGGTGGTGTTAGTGACCAAACACCAGCAGGCTTGACAATGCTACCAGATGAACTCATCCAGTCTCGTCGATTGAGCCTGTGCGCACGTGTTGGTAAGCATGGCTTGGCTGCGACAGACGGTCAGCCATGTCTCATCAATGCCCGAAAAGCTCATGTATGTACGTCTTACCTGATTCACAACCAACCTCATAATCACATGTAATAAACAATGAGTCAACCATTGTATTGTATTGGCTCTTAATCAATCTATAACTGTCACGCCTAAAGGCTTCGAATTGAATGCCATCCCAACCCGTCCCAACTCCATGCTTCCAATAAAATAAAGAACAAAGTCATTTCTCGTAACGCCACGAGGCCCAAATCCTCGGTGTATTGGTCCTGTTCCGTCTCTTCTATTGTGAACGACTGTAATGAACTGCTTAGTCCTCGGCGCTGTCGGCCTGGACGCGCTGGACGATTTGCACAAGCTGAGGGAAGATCTTCTCGCTCGTCTGAATGCCGCAGACCTGCTTGACAACGTCCTCGGGGCCCTGCTCAGACATGATCTTGGCGAGCTCCTTGGACTCCTCGTCGTCCTCGACCTCCTGGAATCGGAAGGCCATCTCGATGGCGTCGAGGAGGTACTTGATGGACTGGCCCTTCTCAGCGAGCTCGGCAGCGGGGCCGACAAATCGCTCCTTGCGGGAGAGCTTTCGGAGGGGAGCACGACCCACACGCTCAACAGCGTCCTCAAGGTGGGGGTTGCCAATGCGCTTGATGATCTTGTCAACATAGGCGGCCTGGGCCTCCTCGTCAATCTCGTGCTTAGAGACAATCAGGTTCTTGGTCTCGTTGAGAGCACCGCGGACCTCGGCCATGATCTCCTTGTCCTGGAGAGCATCGTAGACGGTGCGCTTTCTTCGGTTGTAGCCGTGGTAGGCAGCAGTAGCATGGCCGGTGTTGACGGTGAAGAGCTTGCGCTCAATGAAGGGGTGGAGGTTGTCGACCCAGTTGATGCCCTTGATGTCGGGGATGCCAACATCCTCGAAGGGAGTGCGGTCGACAACCCACTCAAAGAACTTCTCGAGCGTCACATCAAGACCAGCGTCGGGGTCCTGAGCGGGGACAATTCTGTCGATAGCAGAGTTGGCGTAGCGGGCTCGGAGGTGGTGGTCCTCGAGACGCTCGGGGGAAGTGTTGCGGGGGTCCTTGATGTGCTGGGCCAGGGTATCGGTGGCCCCAATGGCGTTCTCACAGGCAATGACGTGCAGGGGAGCCTCGTCTGTTGATCGGCGGTCGATACCCTTGGCGATGACAGGAGCGATGAACTTGAGGATGTTGGGGCCGACAGAGCAGGTAACGACCTCTGCTGTTCGGATCTCCTCGATCAGGTCCTCCTCGTGGGTTCGGGAGTTGATGGCTTGGTAGTTGGTGATGGTGTTCTCGGTGGTTCCTTCAGAACCGACCTCGATAACGCGATATGAGGGAGTGTCGTTGATGAGGTTGACAATGGTGTCGTTGACATCGGCAAAGACGACATCGTAGCCAGAGTTGTGGAGGAAGCAGGCGACAAAGCCACGGCCTAGAGAGTCAGCATTTTTACCCATACAATCTAATTATAGACCTACCGATGTTGCCAGCGCCAAAGTGAACAGCCTTCTTAGCCATGGTGGGTGATTGCGGTGATATCGTAGGTAAGTGTTGGTGTAAGTGGGCGACTTTGTACAAGGTACTGTTCCGTTGGAGGAAAGAAAGGAATCGAGTCCAAGTCAAAGAGGAAATAGAGATAGAAACCTTAGAGAGTTGTGATGAGATGGAGAGAAGAAAACGGTGACCGTAATGTAGGGGGGAACGAGCAGTTTATATGTCAACAGGATGAAGCAAGCCACCCTCTTGGGAAGTGAGAATCAGAGTGACGACGCCGGGGATACCAAACAGAGGAGGTACGTACCCACCCTTTGACGGGCGGCGGGCTCACGGCGGAGGGCAAGACAAGGCGAGGACAGGCAGGGAAGGTGGGGACAGGGACGAGGGGCTATTCCATCATCGCCGTCGCTTCAGAGTTCACAGTGACCTCAGTGACTCTGCATCGGCAGAGCGGGGGCTTGGCGCCGTCTCCGGGGCGAAAACCACCAACCCCGAACAGGCCGTGCATGATCGGGGTGCCTGTACAATTTCACCTTTTTGGCAGGCCCGCCCGCTTCAAGAGAGGACCTGAACGCTACCGTAACAGAGAAGGGCGAATCTTGATCGAGCGCAGGGCATGTTTTCAGCAAGGAACAGGGGGCAGGATGATGACACTGTGCAGAAATAAGCCCCGGCGATAGGCTGAGCAGGGGGGAGGCAAACAGTGGATGCAGCGCTACCGTTTGGCGGACGGTCACTGGACGGCTCTTGTAACGGCCAGTGGCAAGCTGCCCAACAGACGGCTGTTGGGAGGCATGGAGCCCTGTTTACAGGGGGGGCTCCAGCTCCTTGCAGGGAGAGTTCGCCAGCAGGTTTGCGGCCCCACTGCAACCCGACCTCACCTCAGATTTGGCACTGACGGGATTGCCAGAGTCAGAATGCGAGTCCGCTGGGCCGCTTTGCCTCAAGCCGGTGGTCCAGCACAAAGGGTCCCCCTTGTCTCACGCCACCTCCATCATTGGAGTGCTAGTGAACGAGATGGAAGAGAGATTGGTTTCATCAAAGAGTTGTGTGATTTGGAGAACCAGTTTCAAGGAATTGCGTGGTTAGGAGACATGGCCTCAACTCCGAGTCATGTCCAGCACGTCGGTGATGTCTCGCATCACAAGCAAGACAAGTCATCCACAACAGACTCTAACCAGCTCAACTCAATCCCATGAGCCTCTCTTGAACATCTGCGCGAGATCTCCCAGGCACGCTAGGTTATTCCGTCAAGTGGATCTCTGACTCTGGTCCACCGTTTTCGTCCTCCTCCATCTCTCTCTCATCCACTAAATACCGAACTCTGACGTCGACTGCATCTTGACCCAACGGATCCATTCCGATACGTACGTGCAAGTACAGTGCCATGAGAACTGGCCTTCTTTCCGTCTCCAGGTTTTTCGGCTGGCGTGGCTTTTCTCCTGGGCGGCCTCTCCTTTTTCTCGGGGTTTGTTGACATCACCTGTCTGGACGTAAAGTTGGATGACTTCAATTTACGCTCGCGCTACCAATGACTCTGAAAACGCCATTTCTCGGTGTACCAAGAAACCGAAGCATGGTCATGGCCCCTATTTTCTCGTTTTCGCCTTGTTCGCTTTTGTTACTCACCGCCCAGTACCTCTCTCATCTGAGTCCATGAGTACGTACATGCCAGCCTTCCTCTGAACAAACAGCGCAGCCCGTATCTCGGCGCTTCCTCCGTCCTTTACTTGCAATACACCCCAGCGACGCCTTTTTCACGATAATCGCTCGTGGTGGCGCAGACAAAAGATGCAGGGCCTCAGCAGGGGACTGTCAAGAACTCTCCCGACGACCAATCGCGAACAGGAAAGTGGAGCATCAAGCGCTCGCGGCGGCCACGGCGGATGTTTTACAAGTTGTCTACCGACTGCAAATGACTGATTAAACAGAGAGCCGCAGCATTAGAGTGGAGAGATATGAGAGCCCAGACCGGAGAGGGGCCAGATGCATGTGAAGCTCCAGAGGTAACAGTAACAGTAGCAGCTACTAAGCGTGTTTGACGGCCATTGTCCGGATGACTGCTGCAGTTTCGAGGCATCCTTCACACGACCAGACGCCTAGGAGAGCATATGTCCCGCATGCACCACACGTTGTAGTTTCCGAGCCACTGATAGGGCGTAGCCATGTCTTGCTGCTTGTGGTCATGCCGCGCAGCACACATACAGCCGCTCTTTCATGTGCTTCAGCAACAAACAATAATAGCCCTCACGAATATTGATCACAGCCTCGGCCACCACAATCCAAAAGCCGTGATATCGCAGGTTGCCTTTCCGTAGGGCGTTTGCCTTACTCAAACCAGCATCAACTGCATACCCGCTACGTCATGTTCCTTTGAGATCCAATCGACGACGAACCCTCTGCAACCAGGGTCAGGGATATCCCCCCCTCCCCGGCCCTCTCTCTGAGTTTCGTTTTTTACAGGGGAAAACGGCCGTTTCGTTTATGTGGCCACCGTAAAAACGTGCAGAGCAAAGCCACAATATGGCGTTGCGCTGGGCTTTCAAATCCAAGCCCGTAGAACCACCGAGGACCGAATCGGCCTTATTCAAATCTGATGGGCTTACATTTCAGGGCAACTTTGTCGTAACATGTCATGATCTAGATGCGAAATAAAAATAAAAAAAACAATCAGGGTATTTTTTTCGGGTCAAATTCCCGCAAGATTTGGGGCCGTACATACGTAAACGAGCTGAGAAATGCTTCACTCATTCGTCTATCAGCCCCCCGAAAACGGCACAGCAGCGATAAAAGGTAACACCATGATTTGCCCGCCCACGATGCTCGGGAAAAAGACCTCATTTTTCAATCATCCGGTTTCCTCCTTCGGACCACAAGCCCGACAATGCCGTTCCCGTCAGAAGGCGCCCTCTTGCGAACAGCATAGCCCCCAGAACTGTCCAGTCATCCACCGTTCTGAGTCTCGGCCACCGTCTACGAGATAACGCTCCAGCAAATCCCAGGCCGTTCTGCAGTCCCCTCAGTGGAGCCTGACAGAGACGGTTCCCCTTGGCACAAAGGATCGTGGGGCCGATGAGTCCAAAAAGAGTCGCCATTAGACGCCGCCATCTCATTCGTCATGACCACCAATCTGTCGCCTACCGCGCCAAACACCCTCTTCCTCTGATCGTGACGGGAGGTGCCTGTTGATCTACCACAGTAAAATCGCGAATCGAGAGGGTCATCGTCAATTCATCATTCAGGCTGAATCTTGTGAAACCCAACCAGCCAACAGAGCCGACGCGGACATGCACCTGGAAGAAGCACGACAGGCAAAATATCCCGAGTCTGGAACCGTCCATCAACCTTTGTCCCAGGGTCCTCAGGGTCCAAACAATTCTCCAACGTGCTCCTCCAAATCAAGGAAACAAAACAACATGACAACCCTCCCGTCATCGATTCTCCCGATTTCTACAAGACCCCGTAGCATCGCCAAAAGCCTCACACAGGGCCCCCTCTGTCAGTGGCGACGTCAGAGCCTCCACTCACACCAAACCCGCAGTGCCACCCATTGTCATCACTTCCCGTCGCTTTCAATTCATTAGTCCGCCCGCAACAAAACAAGTGGCCTCGAAATTATCCCGCTTGTTGTTGCATCGCATCCGATGGACACAAACTGGTGTGAGTGGGGTTTTTTTGAGTCTTGAAGAGACCTGACGAAACCAGAACACTGCTTACACTAACAAACAGCGGGAAAGCCCGTGGTTCAATGACGATCGTTTTCTTAGATAGGCTGTTGTTTCCCCCTCTGTAAGCGTCGAGGACACGGAATATGCTGTAAGCGACATACAAGTTGAGATGTGAGATGCACCTCTCATCAAACCCGAAATCGGCCGATTGCTCCAACACGTCCCAAACCACCAAGCCACACGCAGCCAGAATCGCGATAACGAGACAAATCAATCTCATGTCCCCCCTACACACACATCACACCACACTCCTTCCCTTTCCCCCAGGTTTCCCCAAGTCTCGGCTGCACTCCGAAAAGCCCTCTCCTGCAAGCCCTCTCCGTTTCCCCGCGAAAAAGGGCCCCAAGTCTGAGACAGCCTCTCCCCAAAAGGTCACCCCATCTCCATGAGGTGCACGCGAGAATCTGGGGTTGGCTCCTGAAGCCACCGCATGCAAACTACGTGGTCATGGGGAGATTCTAGGTCCATCTGTGCTCTTGGAGACGTTACTCCTTGTGCTGTGCCATGTTCTGCTTGATAAACGTGCCATCCTGGGCTTCACAAGCCAGAAAACAGTACAGAGGTACCATGATCCGAACTCATCACCACCTCAACCTTGCTCGACGAGGCGCAATCATGAGTTCGACACTCCCCTGCCTTTCCCCATACTCTGACCTGTCTTCTCCGCGCCCTTCCCCAGCTCCATCTCCACATGCTCACCTCACCTCACCTCATCTCACCATGTCTCAGCCCAAAGTCGGCAATGTCCTCACTTCGTGACCCTGCCGACTTATTCCGGAGACATGGAAATGCTCCGGGACATGAGACTCTGGGTCCCCTTCTTGACCATATGTCTTAACCAACACATCAACCTCGGTGCCTCTCCGTTACACATGCCCCTGTCAGCATGGATATCTCATGCATCAACTCAGAGGCGCACTTCGGGGAAATGCCGCAACGTGCCTTGCACATGCTGTCGGCTGCCATCTTGAAATAACAAGCTCATCTAACGCATCAACCCCGAGGTAAACATTTCAGCATGACCATGTCCTGTAACCAGGCTTCCTGTCGTCCGTGGCGGCCGGAACAGAGCTCGACCGTTTCGACTTCCATGTTCCCTGTTAACTTCGCAATCTAATCTTTGACTTGCAATATCGTCGTATCGATTCATTCATGCTATTTTCAACTGTTCATTACCAACATGGTCCCATTTGCTTATCCATTAACAGCTCCTTTTAGTTGGCATACTTCTTAAAAGCCCCAATCAGGCCTCCAGTCGACGCGTCGTGACCCTCGCCGTTGCCCTCCTCGTCAAGCTCCTTGAGAATCTTCTTGGCCAGCACCTTGCCCAACTCAACACCCCACTGGTCGAAACTGTTGACGTCCCAGACAGCACCTTCGGTGAAGGTAAGATGCTCGTAGTAGACGATCAGAGCGCCCAACTCAGCAGGGCCGATAGAGCCGCCAACAAGGATCGAGGTCGTAGGTCGGTTACCAAGGAATCGCTTGTGAGGGACAAGCTTCTCAGGAGTACCCTCAGCCTTGACCTGCTCATCAGTCTTGCCAACCATAAGAGCCTCGGCCTGGGCAAAGTAGTTGGAGGCAAGCATCTTCTGGTGGAGGTTGTCGCTGATGGGGTTGTGCGACTTGGCAGCAAGGATAAAGTCGGTGGGGATCAGCTTGGTGCCCTGGTGAACAAGCTGGAAGAAGGAGTGCTGAGCGTTGGTGCAGGGCTCGCCAAAGAGGATGGGACCTAACATGTTAGCCCAATATTTACAACCTTCAAGGCGACTCACCAGTCGTGTACTTAGCAGAAGTTCCATCAGAGGTAATGGTCTTTCCGTTGGATTCCATGGAAAGCTGCTGGAGGTAGGCAGGGAATCGGTGGAGGTACTGATCGAAGCTGCTGATGGTCAGTACGGCACCTCACCTTCTCAAAAAAAAAAAAAAAAAACTTACGGAGCAACCAGGTGAGTCTGGGCCTGGAAAAAGTCAGAGTACCATACACTCAAAAGACCACCAAGCACGGGAATGTTGTCCTTGAGAGGAGTCTCGCGGAAGTGCTTGTCCATGGCGTGGGCACCGCTGAGGAACTTGTGAAAGTTGTCAAAGCCAATGTACAGAGCAACGCTCAGGCCGATGGCGCTCCAGACAGAGTATCGGCCGCCAACCCAGCTCTCAAAGCCAAACATGTTCTTGCTGTCGATGCCAAACTTGGTAACCTCGGACTCGTTGGTAGACAGAGCAACAAAGTGCTTGGCAATCACACCCTCGCCGTTGGTCTTCTCGAGGAACCATTTCTTGGCCGTGTTGGCATTGGTGGTGGTCTCGGCAGTCGTGAAGGTCTTAGAAGCAATTAGGAAGAGAGTCGTCTCGGGATCCGAGTTCTTGAGGGCCTCGGCCATGTGGGTGCCGTCAATGTTGGAGACAAAGTGAAGGGTCATATCATCAGCCCCATAATGCTTGAGAGCCTCGGTGACCATGACGGGGCCGCTACATCATGTTAGCTTGGTACCATTATGAGGCCTCAACTTACAGATCAGAGCCACCAATACCAACATTGACGATGGTGGTGAGCTTCTTGCCAGTGTAGCCCTTCCACTCGCCGCTGCGGACCTGTTCAGAGAACTCCTTCATGTGCTGCAGAACCTCGTTGACACCGCCGGGAGAGTTCATGACGTCGACACCATCGACCTTCATCTCCCAGCCGCCAACATTTCGCAAGGCAGTGTGGTAGACGGCACGGTCCTCGGTAAAGTTGATCTTTTCGCCAGCAAACATGGCATCTCGCTTCTTCTCCACGCCGGCTTCCTCGGCCAGCTTGACGAGGAGGTCGAGGGTCTCATTGGTGAGGAAGTTCTTGCTAAAGTCGAAGAGGATATCGGCACTGACGCCCTCGGCCTTGAAGGTGCGGGTGAATCGGTCGAATCGGTCGGGGTCAGAGGCAAAGGCGTCCTTGAGAACGAAGGACTTGCCAACGCTGTCACGGTGAGCCTGGAGGTCCGACCAGGCGGGAAGGGTGTTGGCGGGTGCCATTTTCGAGGTGGGGAGGTGATGTCAAGATGAGGAAGCGAAGGTGAGGATGGTGGAAGCAAGATCTAATCTACCCGAGAAGCAAGATTCGGGCGAAATGTTTGAGGAGGAAAATTAAAATGCAAGTGAGAGAGGGGAAGTCAGGAAATGCGCAGGTCGGAAGTTCCAAGTTGGGCGACTTCCTCTGGCTGGTTGTGCTTCTTGGACTGCATGGCGTGGAGGGGGAGGGGAAGGAGCACAGAGCGGCGTCGGCGGGGTGGTCGGCGTGGGGCATCATCCCACCAAGCTCGAGCGCCTTCACATGTTGGATCATGTCTGAGACGATGTCATGACACGGGTTGTGGGAGACGAGGGTAATTGGAGGATCAAGATTGGATTCATCTAAATGTCTATTGTTGTTTTTTTCCCGAGCGTGAAACTGCTCGGGTCTCAGGACTTTCACGTCCCGTTCCAAACTGTTGGGATTTGTTAATACAGCTCAAAAGCGTCAAGTTTA
Organism: Fusarium setosum; assembly: GCA_013623625.1. Lineage (NCBI taxonomy): Eukaryota > Fungi > Ascomycota > Sordariomycetes > Hypocreales > Nectriaceae > Fusarium > Fusarium setosum. The sequence goes on along the minus strand of JABFFE010000838.1, from coordinate 35,367 downwards.
GCCCCTCCAATGACAACATTGCCCTGCAACATGCTACTCCCAGCTAAGGCAAGGAGCTGTCTGGTGGATAAGGGGAGCTTCAAGGCCCCGCTCCAGCATGAGCTTCATTACATAGCCATTTACAAATCATCAAGGTCGGCCGACTAAGGATTTTCTTCAATTCGTCATATCTTCATAATCAGACAACACCAAAGTCTTATCGCCCAGTGCTCCCGAGTCTCGCCACCGATGCTTCCACAGCACCTCTCCCGGCCCCGGCCTCATCGCCGAGCAAGAACTCCACCCCCATCTCCGAATACCAACTCCGGTAATAACAGACTCAACCCACCACGCTACCGGTAGCTATAGTAGCGTGCCGAATCGTTAATCTGACACACCGCGGTGACTACATCCCCGGTCGGGCTGGTTTTCTGCCGATCGTTCTTCGGAAACTTCGCCGACCTCGCCGCAGTCTACCCACGGGAAAGGACTGACTCGGCTCTACAGGAGTGTATCATCATAATGCCTCATGAGTCGTCGGTACCCGAGCTATCTCAACATTCACGGTAGACCAGCATCAAACTCAGGAAACACGCACGATCCAGAATGAGTTATAACTCCAAGCGCCAAAGCAAGGCTGTCTTATCTACATTCATTCTCTAGGTCCTCAGGTTCCCCTAGGTGCTTGTGATGGCTTACACGTGTTTCCTACAGCAGCTTCAACTGCAGTCTCAGCATCTGGCTCAAGTGGAGCGGCACAGCTACCCTGCCGGTCTTGAGTGAAGGGTATGTCCCAGACTCGAGCCTGCTCGCCGTCTATATCCCTCCTAGCATCGTCAACATCCTCATAACTTGTCTAGAAATCATCTATCGGTTGTCTGTCAAGCTTCCAACAAAAGATGGATCCTTGACGCTGCCGCCTGCATCTCCTAGGCCGGCAATCGGACGGTTGTAGCTGAATCCTTGGAACTGGTTCTGCATGGTCTGTGACAGCACCGGGCCCTCGACATACGAATCTTGGGGCGCTTCTGATGTGAATTCGGGGTCAAAGTTGGCCGTATCCAGTGCATCCGCCTGAGAATGTCAGTAAAGGTTTGATTTCAGGGACAAGGCAAACATACCACATTGGGCTTGAACGTAGGCTCATACTTGCGCTGGAGGAGCTTGCGCCAGTCAATGGCATGGAAGAACGGGTGCGCCTTGATCTCAGCTGAGCCATTAGCACCAAGTCGCTCTTCCGGGTTACGGTTCAGGAGCTTGGTCAACAGGTCTTTGGCCGCTGGGGGAACCACGTCAGAAAAGTGAAGAGGCTCCGACAGGATCTTGCGGTACATCTCGTTGGTGTTTTCGTCGTAGAAAGGAGGCAGGCCTGTCAACATTTCGTACAGCAAGACACCGAGGGTCCACCAGTCGACGGTCTTGTTGTAGCCCTGACCCATCAACAGCTCAGGCGCCAGATACTCGGGTGTACCACAGAAGGTGTTAGTTCGGTCCTCATCCTTCATGTCGAGCTTGCAGAGACCAAAGTCGCACAGGGCAATGTGGCCTTGGTAATCCAGAAGAATGTTTTCGGGCTTGAGATCACGGTAGATAACGTTGAAACCGTGCAGACACTCCAGGGCGCAGAGGAGCTCGGCCGTGTAGAAGCGGGATCGGTTGACGTCGAATCGGTGCTCCTTTTGGAGATGGTGGAACAGCTCACCTCCGTTGACAAAGGCGAGGACAAAGTACAGCTTCTCTGGAGACTGGAAACTAAACTTGAGCGGGACAATGAAGGGATTGTTGATCTGCGCCAGCACAGATCGTTCGGCGAGGGTATGAGCAACTTCGGAGCGCGAGATAATGTGCGCCTTACGGATAGTCTTGAGGGCGTAGATTCGGTTTGTGTCCTTCTTGCGCACCTGCATCACCTTACCGAAACTGCCCTTGCCCACAACCTTGAGGAGCTCAAAGTCTTCAATCTTGAGCTTGCCTGCCCGAGTCTCAACGTACTCGACGCCAATCTTAATTCTGCCGGAACCGTATTGCACGTCGACCCATTCAACGCCTCTATGGCCGTCCTTGCGTGCATGCTCGGCGGCAGCCTTCTCGCGGTCCTTCTTGCTGGCCTTGGGGTCTTCCACGTAGGGTTGTCGCTCTTCAAATCGAGGGTTGATGCGTGCCACGCCGAGGAAGATGTCCTGGCTTCGTCCGGATCCTGGAGGCGCGGTAGGGTTGCGCATGTACAGGTGGATGACCAACTCCGTCACTCTTGAAACATCGAACTTGTACTGGGTGTTGCCGCCCGCCCACAAGGGGTTCTCGGGGTTTCCATCGACCGAGTTGACAAAGACCTGGACCTTGTCGAAATCGAGCAGAGCGTATGGCATGTACTTTCCGGAGATTCGACCGTGGTTGGTCGGGATACCGCTAAAACCACCAGCAGAAGAATGTGGTCGATTGGCACCGTTGGCCAAGGATCCAGCAGCACGTTGTGACGAGCCGGGTCGAACAGAACCGGCCATGTTAAGGGCGTTTCCAGAAGATAGCGACCCTTGGTGTGATGAAGCGAACGCGCTTCGATGCTGCTCGGGGAGAGAAAATCCTTGGCCTTCATGAAGCGTGACGACGAGAATACCGGGCTTGGGGGGCTTGACAACAGGAGCTTGCGTCATGGCTTCAGAGGCGGCTATCCAAGTCAGTAATCGCTATTGGCAAGATCTTGTCTGCTCACCTATGGCATTCTCCGTCGTAGGAGTGACGGCGCCGCTGGCCTGGCCATCTTTATTTTCTGTAATGGTCGACGTGGACGGCGATCGGGAAAAGGGGCTCAGGGGACCCAGGTGGGTTTCCTTCAACTCTGGTTGATGTCAGCGTTTGCTCTCCACCGGAACCCTTATCATCGAAATGTTGACATACTCTTGGTGAGCTTCCACGACATAGTTGCGACCGGTCAACGAGGTATTTGTAAAGATCAGGGGCCGAATATCGACGAAGAAAAGGTCGACGAGAGCCGTAGAGAATCAAGCAGTCGACAAATCGATGCGCTCGCTGACAAACTCCTGAGCAAGCAACTGGTGATGGCGTGGCAGACAAGCGGTTCAACAGGTGGATGATTTGTAACCCCGCATACGATGGAGAGAGCGTGGCCGGCCGCTTTCGGTCGAGGGAGAATCGCGAGTCGACGGCGAAAGGAGATTGCGCGACAGGCGAGGAAAAGGGAGTGGGAAGGGGTAAAAATCAATGCAGGTCAACGAGGTCAGTATCGGGAAGGGAGGAGGCGAAGCAGAGATACGGGGGATGGGAGAAAGGGATGATGATGGAATCAGATTGCGGCTTGGATTGGGTGGCAGTGGAGTGGACCTGAGTAATGGGGATAATCGCACTGTGGCTGGGGCTGTTACAACGCTAAAAAAGGGGGCAACAAGCGTTGGAAACACAGTGTCTGCGTCCCGAAACCAAGTGGTAGACTGTGGGGATGGTCTGGAACACCACACGCCTTGAGGCGCCGGCTGTGTTGATCTGAAGCTGAACCAAGCCAAGTTCAAAAGGGGCAAATGAGATGAAGAAGCGAGGCTAGTTATTTCGTGGAACAGGACTGGCTTCTTTGGGCTTTAAGCTGCCCAATTCAAGAGCCCAAGGACAGGGCAAGGGTGTACAATGATTGCCCGGTCGTTACAAGTACAGCCACACCTGGGTCTCTGAGATACGTTAGCGACGCGTGTCGAGAGTTTACTTTTCTTGGAGTGAATGTAAGCATCTTAGTGATGATATCTAGATTGCTGTAAATAGCCGTCTTTGTAACGACAGGCAGTCTGCATAAGGCGTCTGCAATTGAGGATCCGTAAATAGTGACTACTCCACATTATCGGCGCCCTGCAACTTGATTGATTGACTGAGTTGTTTCAATATGGATCAATTGCCTGACAGTTTCATCAGGATCGAGAATTGGAATGCAACAGAGGCAACCCACGATATTCTTGTAGTGATATGACTTGTTCGAGGCACCATAGCAGAGATGATTCGATTCTTAAGCGACAGCAGTGACTGGTAACACAAACTCGAAACAAACTACAATCTCACATGCTTGAAGCAATTGATCCCATCACACATCATGAGGTTGCCCAACTGTCCACATGGCTACCCTAGAGGCCCCCTTTTTTGGAGCACCCCCTGCGATAAGGAGGTGGGGGCCTGACACATCAGGCCAAAACCTCATGGCCAGCCTGGCAACAGCCGCAGGACACATTTTCGAGAGCTCGAAATTCATGTGCAACAGGAGTTCCGAGCTGCTGCCAACTGGGATAACACGATTGACGACTAGCGGTAGACTTTGAATTTCTCTCATCTGCGACCTTTACAATTTTGACACTTGCGATTACGGCCGCCCGCATGGTCGCCTCCTCCAGGGATTCCTGCCGTTGACCCCACTACTTCGACATCACCGCCCTTGCTGGACAGCTTGCATCTTCAACTCTGCGCCAACGCGACACCGCGACACAACAAGATGAAGTTAGACGTCAAGGTCAGTTCCGACGGGTTCTGGATGCGCAGGAAAAGCTTGGTGGCAATATCTGTTGTTGTTAAACTGCTGCCAACCGCCTCGATTCTTCACTTGCGATCTGAGCTGACACGTTTCGCAAACAGCGCCAGCTCTACGCTCGCAGTGAGCGAGTCAAGGGCATTGACTTTCATCCTCATGAGCCATGGATCCTCACAACCCTTTACAGCGGTAAGCTCTACGTCCTGGTCAGCCCCTCCCAGCTAACAGTATAGGCCACGTCTACATCTGGTCCTACGAGACTCAGCAGATCGTCAAGACCTTCGAGCTCACCGATGTCCCCGTTCGCGCCGGTCGATTCGTCGCCAGGAAAAACTGGATTGTCTGCGGTTCCGATGACTTTCAACTACGGGTCTACAACTACAACACTTCCGAGAAGATCACGTCGTTCGAGGCGCACCCCGACTACATTCGAGCGATTGCGATCCACCCCACGCAGCCCTTTGTGCTGACTGCCTCCGATGACATGACCATCAAGCTGTGGGATTGGGAGAAGGGATGGAAGTGCGTCCAGGTCTTTGAAGGCCATGGCCACTATGTCATGGGCCTGGCCATTAACCCCAAGGACACCAATACCTTTGCTTCTGCCTGTCTTGACCGGACAGTCAAGATCTGGAGTCTCGGCTCTTCTACGCCCAACTTTACCCTCGAGGCCCATGAGACCAAAGGTGTCAACCACGTCGACTACTACCCTCACTCCGACAAGCCCTACCTCCTCACCACCTCGGACGACCGTACCGTCAAGATCTGGGATTACACCACAAAGTCCCTGATCGCCACCCTCGAGGGTCACACAAACAACGTCTCGTTTGCTTGCTATCACCCCGAACTGCCCGTCATCATATCCGGTTCCGAGGATGGCACGATAAGGATATGGCACGCCAACACGTACCGATTTGAGCAGTCGCTCAACTACAGCCTGGAGCGAGCATGGTGTGTCTCGTATCAGAAGGGCAAGCAGGGTGTTGCTGTGGGTTTCGATGACGGTGCGGTTGTCGTCAAGCTTGGTCGTGAGGAGCCTGCCGTGTCTATGGATACATCTGGCAAGCTGATTTGGGCTCGCCACAACGAGGTTGTCTCTGCCATCATCAAGGGAGGAGGTATGTATGTCGTGGGATGTGCCAAGACCACTACTAATGGCAACAGATGCTTCGATCAAGGACAACGAACCGATTTCTCTCCCCACCAAGGACCTCGGCACCTGCGAAGTGTACCCCCAGACCCTCATCCACTCTCCCAACGGCCGCTTTGTCGCTGTGTGCGGTGATGGCGAATACATCATCTACACCGCGCTTGCCTGGCGCAACAAGGCCTTTGGTTCAGCCCTTGACTTTGTCTGGGCCTCCAAGGATAACAGCAACGACTTTGCCATCCGCGAATCTGCCATGAGCGTCAAGATCTTCAAGAACTTTGTTGAGAAGAGTGGAGGTCTCGATGTCGGTTTCCAGGCCGAGAGGCTCCACGGTGGTGTTCTTCTTGGTGTTACCGGTCAGGGTGGCGTGTCCTTCTTTGACTGGGCGACTGGTGGCCTTGTGCGAAGAATCGAGGTTGAGCCCAGACAGGTCTACTGGTCCGATAGTGGAGAGCTTGTGACAATTGCCTGCGACGATACCTTTTACGTGCTGCGCTTCTCTCGCGAGAACTACATCGAGGCCGTGCAATCTGGTCAGGTTGAGGAGGATGGTGTTGAGGCGGCCTTTGAGGTTATTACTGACATCAGCGAATCGTAAGTGCTCCGTCGAATTTCTGAACCCTGCTGACGAGATAGCGTACGAACGGGCGAGTGGATTGGCGACTGCTTCATCTACACAAACAGCACCAACCGACTCAACTACCTCGTCGGCGACCAGACCTACACTGTCTCCCACTTTGACAAGGCCATGTACATCTTGGGCTATATCCAGCGCGACTCTCGAATCTACCTCGCCGACAAGGATGTCAACGTCACCTCGTTTGGCCTGTCCCTCCCCGTGCTCGAGTACCAGACGCTTGTCCTTCGAGAAGATATGGAGACGGCCGCCGAACTCCTACCGACGATCCCCCACGACCAGCTCAACAAGATTGCGCGATTCCTGGAAGGCCAGGGCCACAAGGAGCTTGCGTTGGAGGTGGCATCGGACCCCGAGCACAAGTTTGAGCTTGCGTTGGGTCTGAATCAGCTCGCTATTGCACTGGAGCTTGCCCGTGAGGCCGACGTCGATCATAAGTGGAAGACTGTTGGTGATGCGGCTCTTTCAGCTTGGGATGTTGCTCTCGCTGCCGAGTGCTTTACCCATGCCAAGGATCTTGGATCTTTGCTGCTTCTGCACTCTTCAACAGGCGACCGTGATGGTCTGGCTGCTCTGGCTACCCAGGCACAAGAGGCCGGTGCCCACAACGTCGCCTTCTCATGCCGCTGGCTGCTCGGTGATATCGAGGCTTGCACGAAGATCCTTACAGACACCGGTCGCCTTGCCGAGGCCGTGCTCTTCTCGCAAACCTACCAACCCAGTCTCGCTGTGCCGTTGGTGAAGGACTGGAAGGAGAACTTGGAGAAGAACAAGAAGGGACGGGTAGCCAAGCTTATCGGTGTGCCCGGAGAGGACGAGGACCTCTTCCCTGAATGGGATGAGTGGTTGCAGCTGGAGAAGGAGGGTGGCACCAAGACAGAGGGCGTTAATGGTCAAGAGGCCGAGGCGGAAGAGGACGAGGACGAGGAATAAGGGTGGACATGTGGTTTACAGAGCAATGGTGCTTAGATGGCTGGTGTAGAAAAGGTTTGGTTCATTTTTCGTCAGGGTTGCTATGGCATCAATGAGTATAATGAGAAAGAAACATTGGCAGTTTGTTTTCTGATGCTTGTGTGCTTGGTCATGTGAGACATACAAGAGTGAGAGTATTCACATGTTGAAGTCAGGCGATGCACCCAGACGACGATTTGATGCATCTCTAGCCATTCCATATTCGCTGGGCTAGCTCGTGATGTGCCAAATTGTCGACTGAAGCGAATTTTGGTCCAGTCCTAAATTCGATATCATTTAGTTTAGTCAAACGCCTCACGCCCGAAAGGATATAGCTCGTTCTTACCACCCAATGAAGCTTCAATTTAGACTGACCTTTAATGAATCCATCAAAGCGCCCTGGGCGCCTCTTTAGCTACGGCAGCATCCAGGTGGGCGGAGGTCACTCGTACCGGCTTAAAGAAGGCCGGTGTTTAGCATGACAAACGGTTCGAGAAACCCCTGCCCAACTCATCACCAGAAGGACATCTACATAGCCTGTTGTGGAAAATGAAGAGGGTCACGATGTCTAATAAGGCACTCCCTAAATTTGACAGATGACTCTTGGTGCGACGCTGTAAAGTATGCCTTGTCATTTCAATCTGTGTCGGCTACCTACCGTATGTCCGTTCCATCTCATCAACCCGAAGGTCATATTCGTCTATAGGTCCCTAGTACCGCCATCCCGCGGAACTTCCACCAGGGCATCCTGGAGTTCCGTAGACGCCTCCCACGATCCAGAGAATCGCGTCGATCACAACCCACGATCCAAGCCCACCCAGAGTGAGCATCTTGAAGACGGCGAGAGGCCAATGGTGGGCGTAGAACTGATCGACACCCAACACGCCGAGGAACCCGTTGAGAAGAAGGGCCGTACGCTCTTGACGGTAGCACTTTTCGGTCATGGGCCGTTCATCGAAGCCTCCCCAGCTTCGTTTGGCGAGCAAGGCGGCCTCTTGTTCTGGAGCATGTTAGCATGGACGTGTGCATTTTAGAAGGAGGGAGAGGGGAGACATACCGTTGTTCATGTAGAGGAGGGTCATGCCCACGACGATAACAAATGCATAGCTGAGAATGATGCGTCTAAAGTTGCGAATTGCGAAGGAGATGCCCTTGGTGACACCGTGGCCGACCTTGTCAGCGAAACCAGCGTTTCCGTGTTCCATGATGATGATGGTGATGGTGATTGGGTAGAAAGATCTATGTAGCTGAAGATGAGTAGAATCTGAGAGATGCAAACTTGCGTGGTTCTTGGTTGGAAGCTGAGGGGGCTCACGCGCCCTTTTATGTGTAGAAGAAGCTCAAGGCCAACTGACTGCCTTTCACTGAGATAGGCGATGTCCTTTGATTGAGAATTTCAGGCAGGCCATGTGATTGTTCCCAAGAAGTCCACGGACACCAACATTTGGATTTGGGCAAGCGACCAGCCGAACTCCCGTTTGAACAAAGACTGAGCGCTGTGTGCACCCATGTGATATTCCGAACCTGATGCCATCCAAGCCATCATCCAAGCAATCAGCCGAGATGTAGGTTACGAACAAAGACCAGGTGTTGGCTGAGAGGTCCACGATCAATTCAATTCTGCAAAGGTGAGTAGGCGGGATATGCAAGGGTTTATATGACAAAGGATGAGTGATGGCCATGGCGGTGAATAGCAATCTGAGCGCTTCCAGGTTGAAAGGAATACTCTTTGCCGAGGAATGTGAACAGCCATGTTTGTGTCTTGGGACCAATAGCGACTGAATGAGGGTATGACAATTGCTGTCTTACAAGATTTGTTTGCGCCGACAGAGTGGTCAATGAGGAGAGGGGGACATTGAATGGAGCCCCAGGGCTTGGCATGGCAGCTCATTTACTCACTTGGGACTGAGGCGTCATAGTTGCAGGGATAAAGGCCCCGTAGGGCTGTTAATTGATGTTAGCAATTGAGGATCGTCGCATCAGAGACTACTTGAGAGACAGTGACATGGCTCGCAATATGTTCAATTAAAAGTGCTATGTGCAAGCAGTCTAGATAAGAGTCCACCCTTGATTAAATCCCCCAATGTACAAGATGTCGAAGTCATCCAACAACAATTACAGAGCAGCAACGACCATACCGGCAACAGCAGCAGCGGCGTAGACCATGCCGCCCTCGCGAGTAGCGCCGCTGGAGCTCTTGGCGGTAGAGCTAGAGCTGGTGGCAGTAGAAGAGGCATCACCAGAGGCAGAGCCGGACTTGGCCTCGGCGGTCTTGTCGGACTTGCTGCCGGCGGACGTCTTGGTGGCCTCAGCGGCAGCCTTGGTCTTGTCGGCGCAGACCGGGATGGCGGTGGCGTACTTGGTGAGGGCAGGGCACTCCTTGAGGACGGACGAGATCTCGACCTCGTGCTTGGAGTACCAGGACTCAATCTCGGAGCTGTAGGTGGCGTACTCCTTGGAGAGGGAAGCCGGGGTCTTGAAGTGGCAGGGGTCGGTCTGGGGGTGCTCGGTGAGGTCCTTGACGATGGCCGCGGGAGGCGTGGGGACGGCCTTGTAGGCGGACAGGACGGCGCTCTCGCACTTCTGGTCGATGCCGCCGGGAGCCGCAGTGGCGCGGGCCTCGAGGAAGTCACGCTTCATCTGGGGGTGGAGGAAGACATTGTCGGCAGAGACGGCCGAGGCCAGGAGGGAGATGAGGATGAGCTTGGACTGCATCTTGACAGGAGAGTTTGAGTGAGTGAATGAGAGATGGACTGGACTGAGAAAGAGTGACAGTTGAGGGAGACGAAGGGGAGAGAGACAAGAGGCGAGAAGAAGGCCCTTTAATAAGTAGCCATCGCAAGCTTCCCCGGGATTCTGGTCCATGAGTCCATCATTTCCACAGAACGAGCTCGACGCTAGCGCTTATCCCAAGTCGGATCAACTGTTGCCCAGTCTAAGGTTCACTTGCCGTGCGTCTCATTTAAAAGAGTCTGCTCAGGGGCGGGTACCTGGTTGGTAGTGTATGTATGTGTGTATCCCATGCATGCCCGTTTGCTATGCCGCTTTGAGGTGACAATTGAGAGTGAGATCAGCCCTACGAGTGGATGACAAGACTTCAATACTCAGCAACTATTGCATCTTGGCACGCCATCACCTCAGGGGCAATTGCTTCTTTCTGTCATCATGTTCCCATCCAGACTCTCTCAATCAATAATATCCTCATTAGGCAAGTTCCGACCGTTCAATGCTGGCGGCACATCACGCCCGAAACTATGGAGATGGGCTCGTTAACTGGCCAATCGCCATAGCTCGCAAGGGCATGACTGTTGTCATTGAGTTGCCGACTGCCGAGTGGTCCTCAAATGAGCCTTGAACTAGTGGAGATGTGGAGGTGCGCCACAGGGGAGCTGAAAGCCAGTGATATCTTTATCCCGATGTTGTTCTGTGATGAGATTTTCTGCAAGAGCGTGAAATGCCTTGGTTTTGTACGACTCGTGGCTTGATGAGGATTGTCTTGTTTTGTCTTGGTACAAAGTTTAAGCCTCCCAACCACAGCAGAAACGTACCCGGCGTGCTGTTGAGATCAGGCTACGGAAGACAGCCACTAGGGACAAGCAAATAACAAGCATTTTGTGGCGTTGCACCGGCCTGTTTGCCCCTGAGAGTCCGGACTTGAGAGATTAGCACCCCTGTCTTGTGCATTCAGTCGGCATGATTACCTCCGTCGTGTACGAGAATTCCGTTCCCCCTCAGATGTCAGCATTACTGACCGTCAATGCACAGGTGGGAATATTCGGGAATATTATTAGGTTATTACTTCCAAGACATCGTATTCTCCAAGACTCAAGACGCGCATGTCTCAAACCCGAGCTGACATCCCGAGCCGTAGTGATCCTGTGTTGCACCACACCAGCCTGCTCGGGAACAGCACGTCTCCTCGATACAAGTCGTGCCGCCGTGGTCAGGTCCGCACCTGCCATTATTACAGACTACTCGTCGGCTGCGCGTCCGTCGTTCGAGTGCTCTCCAACCCCGGCTCAGGAGAACCATTGCACGTCCCAAACACAGGCTGGCAGCCTCTCCCGCAGTGATCCTCGGTCGAGCCGCACCACCCGTTCTGCGAGCAGCACGTCTGGCCGAGCGGCTCGTGGCGACATGTCGCGCCGCCGTGCCGCGAGCCGCAGCGCCCGTTAGTCGTCGGTGGAAAGGTCCCCGTCGTCGCCGAGCTGGAGGATGGAGCTGAGCTGGGGGCATTCTCGGTCGTGGTCGGTTGATTGCCTACCTTGCGATACCAGTTGTCCCTGGGGTCCTCGAGGCACTCGCCCACGGTGACGGCCTTGAACCCGTTGCGATCCATCGACTTGAGCATGTACTCGGTCAGGTTGTAGACGCTCTGGTACACGGGGTCGTGCTCGATGGCCAGCCACTTGTTCGTCGCGGGGTCGCTGCCCTCGACGACGCTGTCCCAGATGGCCTTGGATGTGGCGATCATGTTGGGGCTGTCGTGGAGGTAGCCCTCGGTGTCGAGGTTGAAGTAGGTGATGTGGTAGCCGAGGTCGTTCAGCCAAGCATCGGTTGTCTCGTTGCTGGCCGAGTACGGCGGTCGCATGTAGGTGGGAAAGTAGCCCAGGATGTCTGCCAGGGCGATCTCGTTGAAGATCATCTGGTTCCGGAACTTGGACTCGCTCAGTGTTGTGAGACGCTGATGCGACCAGGTATGGCTGGCGACCTGATGGCCGTCTCTGATCATGCGTCTGATGAGAGCTGGCCATGGCGTTTCTGGGTCGTTGATGGCTCCTTTGCCGAGGTTTCTTCCGGTGACGAAGAATGTTGCTTTGGCGTCGTAATCCTGAATTGTTAGAGAGCTTGCGTTGTGAGAAGGATATACTCACCTGGAGGAGATCGAGAAGGTCTGATGTATAAGTATACGGACCATCGTCGTACGTCAGAGCAATGTCGCCGTCTTGGTTGCACCGATAAATGGCGTCGCCATACGGAATGTCCCCAACCTTGGGTCGAGCAACGTCGGAGGTGTCAGGACCATTGGGACGCACATTTGCATCGCAAGCTGGGCCGTACTCAATCTGACAAGCTGGTGCCGAGCAGTAGAGGTAGCCGGTTCCGCACCAGCTACAAGGGTCAGTGTGACGTGATGTTGGGCACTGATGTAACTCACCCGGCGCTGGAGCAGCATTCATCCTCTGCGCACACTGTGTCGAAGCCAGTTCCGCATCGACCTGAACTCGATTGACGCTTCTCAACCAAGTCTCGGGAGCCTCCGGATGTCCCACGCCGGTTCAGATGTCTAGCAAGGCCAGAGCTTGCCAAAATGGCCAACGAAAACACACCCAAGCCCTTCATAGTGATTAAACGAGTGACTAGTAACGAATGGATGCCTTGGACGATGCTGCCAAGTGCGATAACGACGTTCAATCTCCAAGCACGCTCGCGAGTCCCAACATTTATACCCTTCAAGTCTCCATGTAGTTCTCTTCAAGCTCAACATTAGAGCTTCTGCAGCTCTCTCTCACCGGTGGCATAATGAGAAGCGCCAAGCCAATATCGGCCGTTTGTACCACTCCAGAAGAACGTGGCGTCGGCTGACGACCTCGGGACGGTCCTCTCGCGGGCCGGCTCCGGGCTCCGAATGACACTCGGCGACAGATACCGCACAAATGATCATGTTTGTTTCCAATTAAGACTATTAATCATTTAGATGTTTCTATTTCATTCGGATTGAGTATTGGAAGTGCTATCAATGCGCTTTGTGAGAGATTCAGTGAGGCTGCATTTGTCAACTGATGAGGTCGCCATGAAGGCCTCGTATTGTCGCCAAGCACGCACGAATTACCCTCAAGCTTGAGACGATAAGCGTTGACGGGATGGTTACCATCAGCACGTTTTCGCACAACAGGTCACCGCTCAGACGGTGGTCCGTTGTGCTGCTGCATGTCTGCCATTGTGACACCTCGTTAGAAAAGGCTCATTTCGGGGTACGAGAGCCTTTTCTCAACATCTTGCCTGCGGTTTATTGGACGGTTTGAGGGCTAGACATGCAGACGCCATCATATAGGATCGGGAACTGCTCGTGTATGCCATATTCTCTCCAGAAAACCGTCAATTCGCAACCCATACCCGAGTTGGTCCAACCTGACACAACACCATGCAAGTGAGCGCAGATCTGCACGACGCATAGAAATGGACCATGGAAGGAACCTTGTTGAGATGAGGTGAGAGAAATATTCCGAGTGTACTTGAAGTAATGCAGCTTTAGCGAGCATGGGGACGAAACCTCCTCGTCACGGAAGCGGGATCGAGTTGAGGCTCGTATTGCACGCGACCAATGTCCAAGCATTGGGCTTGTTGGTTCGGTACCTTGCAGGAGAGTTGAGTCTCATGTGAGCACAATACAATAGGTGTAACCGGAACTGATAGGAAGAAAGGCTGGACTTGCCATTTCCGAGGCTCCCTTTTGTTGTCGGAATGAGGTTGTCTAACCAAACTATTCAGATGCGCAATGACATACATCTTGCTCTTCAGTGGAGGAAAGCCATCGTACGAATATCCTCGGGCTAATTCCCGCATGTTGTATCATCTGGTAGGCTACCCGTCTACCTACTGGTACTACCATATGCCACCCTGCGGTAGATGTTTCACGCAAAGCCCCTAGATTTGATGTGGTCAAGCATACATATCTGGTTACAAGCTTCAGTTGCTGACCGATCTGCTTCCTTGTCATGACAAAGGCGATGCAGGAGAGGCCACAACAGCTGTTCATCAGGCTTTATCTATCATTGTTAATAGGAAATGTGTTCATTTTAAACAGCAAGGTTTACTAAGACATGGATTTTGTGCTCACTTTATATATAGTGATGTAACTGGAGGGGATTGGTATGGCTGCTTCCTTTGCTTGGCTGCCTCGATCTTCTTCTAGCATACTATAGAGTTGCAAACCAATACATAGCTATCCACTAGTCACCGAGTCCTTCTTCGAGAGAGATGAGCGGTGAATCCTATTAATTGCACGACTGTTCTGTTAAGGACCCCAATTACGTCTGTTTTATATTTGATCAGCCAGTCTTCGGCTTTAATTGCAAAGCCCATGACGCTCAGAAGAGACCCGAGCTTCAACAAACCGGTGGGTTTCCTGAACATGCCTTCAAATTACTTTGTTAGAAATTCACCATAAAGTACACGCTACTTAGAATAGGCTTGTCATATAAAAACATCTCTTTAGAATAGTCTAATATTGCTTAACCTACATCGCCAGAGAATGAGGCAACCTAGTCCAAAGCAAGGTCAAAGATCGAATAGAGATAAACGGGGAAAGGTAAGTTCAGAGAGCTGGATTCTTCTGAAACAAGCTGAACGTGGGGGAGGACCAGGGAGCCAGCAATTCCGCACTCGAGGAACGCTTTCCGTGGGGTAGGACAAAAATTATACACATGGCTGTGAAATACCTGTGATAGAAAAATATCCATCTCATTTAGCGAGCCTGATCTTGTCTCGTCTCCTGGCTTGCGATATAGAAGGATGTAAATCAACGAACTGAGAACGTCAGGTGTTGATTTAGATACGTCGTGGACTTTCCATTGTTATGTAATTGATACTCTAGCTTCCAAAAGTGGCGGAAGGATGATCGATTTAGCTCAATGACAGGTATGTATGTGACATGCACTTCCAGGACCCTGTCTTCGGGCGGAGTATTCAGGGCGATCAACTGGAGACGACGAGATCAGCATGTCGAAGCAAACGATAGATCACCTCCCACAGGCTTGAAGATCATTGATGCTCGAGATCCACCATTGATGAGACCCTCTCTTCAAAGGTTTCATCATTCCAAGTCAAGTCTGGACTGGTAGATCCGGGGCTGCTGCACCTCCAATCTGCTCGTCTGGCCTGCATGATACATACATACGGAGCACCCACTCATCGTTTGACACCAATCCCACCCACTCTAGCCGTTGACATTTACCTAATCCCCGTCAGGATGATCTCGGCGGTTGACCCACCGGTTGCCGCGGGCGTGGTGTGTCAACTGCGTGTTATTCCCATGGCTTGATGGTCGTGTGCCTTGTTTCCGCTCTTGACAGAGCGGATAGGTCCTCAACTTTACATATTTCTCCTTCCAAATTTGTAGCCTGGGTTTTACAGTCCCTGCCCTCACATGGACCGGTGATCTCGGTTACACACCTGGTCAGGCTACTCATGGGGGTTTAATATGCCATTGATGGGATGTAGATGTGCTATGAGAATGATTTGTTCTCTCCGAGATTCGGTAGCATTGAATCCATTCAGCCAAGCTTTCGGGTTTGACCCACCGACGGGGGATACAATCAGATCAAGACCACCTCGACGGCGAGATGCAAGGCACAACGATGGTTGCGACCGGGACAGACAAACAGAGGATAATGACACATGCTGTGGAGCTTGCCCGAACCTGCGGTACCGGGTGGCTTTAAGGTCAAGGCACATCGAGTGAAGGCATGTAAGGTTGTTCAAGATGACCCTGGGAACTGCTTGATGGATCACGTCCTCGCGAAAGGCCGAGGTTGTGGTATGCCAAGGAGCTAATACGTGCACTACTGAGGGTGCCTGTTGGTCTTGTCAAACTGAGCAGATGTGAAGTGGCCTGTTATCAATCAGTGTCAAGATCAGCATGCGGCTCTTCCAGCCGTGTCATCCGCTCGCGGTTGGACAAGGCCACAAGACTCTTTCGACAAAGTTTGGGTCTTGAGCAATGCTATTCTATGTATGTAATAAGACGTTTACCGTGCTGGACGCAGGGTTCATAGGCCAAGGCGCCTTTGCTTCTTGGGTGGAGCTCAAAGTGACGTTGCATCCACCCGTATTTCGGGCAGAAGGCCATTATCGGTCAACGATTGATAACCAAGCCTGCCAAGGAACGCTCGCGTGCAAAATTTGATACGCTAGACGGGGAGAGCTGAAGCCGAAGGATTGGCGCTACAGCGTTGAGCTGAGCAGGAGACTTGATTCAACGGTTGATGCTTGTTTCGCCCATGCCGAGCATCGTTACGCTTTTGAGGTGTCGGTAAACGGAGAGCACGGAGAGCGAGTCGCGTGCCAATCACTGCCGTTTTGGACAGTACCAAGGATCACCATGCTTCATCTCAACCTAAAAGATCAGATCAAGCACTCGTTGCGTCGGCGAGCCCGCGCTTGGTCAGTTGACTCTGCAAGGTTGCGTGGGTGGATAGAAGCTCGACTCAATCAGGCTCAAGAACTTGAAGCTTGTCTCTGATGCAGGGTCAGGGTCGCCGCGGGGGGATCCACGGTCACCAGGCAGCTAGAAATGATCCCTGCAAGATCTCCATCAAGCCGTGAGAGCATGTGGCGGCGGGTCGGATGCAATGGCTACGTACGGGGCTTGATCAGTCCAACGGCGGCTAATGGAGTTTATTGGAGAGTGAGGCCGAAGAGAATGGACTGAGACAAGAAGCAACACGGGAGACAGAGGGTTTCGTTGGCTGATGAAGCCTCATGCAAGTTGGGGGATCCTCGATACGACTTGTGCCTTGTCGATTCTCTTCCACGGCAGATGCTGCGTTCCATCAAGCTTACCCAACAGGGCAAACCCTCTGCAGATCTTCCAATCCTGAGGGATTTCTCTCCATATTTCCCTCCAGCTGTTCCGTTGAGGTGACCGAAGGACTAAACAAGCTCATGTTTACCCTTGACGAGCAAGCCAGAAGGGACGAAGGATGCCATCGATTCACCTCAACCCACGCCAAGGAAAAAGTGCAGCAAATCAGAGCTGACTTGCGAGTCCGAGCTCGGCCAGTTATGTAAGGACATCGGCTCTCCCGATCTTGCTGACAGCGTCCCACGCGACGCTGCCCACCACCAACATCTGTCTTGAACCCTTCCGTGAGCGGACCCCAGCTGTGGTCGATCCATGCCTGCCATGCTTGGCCATCCCTGGAGCACATCCTGGTTGGCTGATGCGCCGGCCTTACTCGTCGACGGCCGAGATGATGGTCGCATGATTGGACTATCAGATCTTCGGCAGGTCGCGAGGAAGGAAAAAAGTTTTTGTTATCTAATCAATCTCGTGGGGTTGCTTCCCATCCATATCTAGGTGCAACCTCGCTCCTTCTCGGTCAATTGTTGAAGCCATCCTTCTCTGTCTGGGTCGCCAATTGATGTCTGACGCGAATTGTTCGCGAAACTTTAGACCAGCGTAATCAATAAACTCGTCACAAGGCAAGTAAATTTTATGACCATCCCTGTACATCTTTGCCTAACATCTTCATAGGACCGCTGTCATGTCGTCTCCCGACTACAGCAAGGAGGCTTCTGTCCCGACGGCGGAACATGAGCGAGACGGCAGCCACGACCCGAAATCGGCAGCCGACGCCGTGCGGGACATTACCTCCCCCGGCGTGCAGCGCATCAAGGCCATGTCCGAGGTCATCACCCGTGCCGACCGCGTCTTCATCTTCATTGGTGTTTTCCTCATCGCCTACGCCTACGGTCTCGACGGCACCCTCCGTTATGCCTACCAACCCTACGCCACGACCGAATTCCGCGTCCATTCGCTTCAATCCTCCGTCAACACCCTCCGATCGGTCATTGCTGCCGCCGCGCAACCCACGTCGGCCAAGATCGCTGATGTTTTCGGGCGTGTGGAGCTGATCTGCCTGTCCGTTTTCTTCTATACGCTCGGCACGATCGTTGAAGCCGTTGCGCAGAATCTCGCCACCTTCTCCGCCGGCGCCGTCATTTATCAAATCGGTTATACGATGATCCTGTTGCTCGTCGAGGTCGTTATTGGAGACATCACATCAACGCGCGCCCGACTCTTTTTCAGCTATATCCCCGCCCTTCCGTTCATCATCAACACCTGGGTTAGCGGAGACATCACTGAAGCTGTCCTGGGCGTGACGACCTGGAGATGGGGCGTTGGCATGTGGTGCATCATCTATCCGGTGTGCGCTGCGCCTCTCATCATCAGCCTCCTCATCGTCGGTCGCCGTGCCAAGAAGCAAGGCCATCTCGTCAATTACCGGTCATCGTTCCAGCAGCTGGGCTTCCAGAACTTCTCCATAGAGCTCTTCTGGTTGCTCGATGTCATCGGTATTCTCTTCGTCATCGCCATCTTCGCCCTGATCCTCGTGCCTTTGACTACGGCCGGTGGCTTCCAGAGTCAATGGGGACAAGCTCACGTCATCGCGCCCCTTGTCATCGGCTTCCTATGCATTCCTGCCTTTGTATTTTGGGAGCTCAAGGCCCCTCATCCGTTGGTTCCTTTCCAGAACATGAAGGACCGTGCCATCTGGGCCCCTATGGGCATGGCCGCTATGCTAAACTTTGCTTGGACCATGCAGGGCGACTATCTCTTTACCGTTCTGCAAGTCGCCTTCAACTTTAGCATCAACGCCGCTACTCGGATCACATCGTTGTATTCCTTCTCGAGCACGATTACCGGCCCAATCCTGGGTCTGGTCGTCTTCAAAGTCCGTCGCCTCAAGGTCTTCATCGTCTTCGGCACCTGTCTCTTCCTCGTCGCTTTCGGTCTGCTCATCCGTTACCGAGGCCACCCGAGCGAGTCAAACAAGGCCGGTGTCATTGGCGCTCAGGTCGTCTTGGGTATCGCTGGTGGCATGTTCCCTTACCCGGGTCAGGCATCTCTCCAGGCCTACGTCAAGCATGAGCAGCTTGCCATCATGACTGGTCTTTACCTCGCCCTCTACAACGTCGGTTCTGCCCTCGGGAACAGTGTCTCAGGCGCCATCTGGTCCCAAGTTCTGCCCTCGCACCTTGCCAAAAATCTCAACAGCATCAACGAGACTGTCGCGGCTTATGCCTACGAGCAGCCTCTGATTGCCATTCTTGACTATCCGGTCGGGACTCAAGAGCGTGATGGAATCATCAAGTCTTACCAGGACGTTCAGCGCCTGCTGACCATCACCGGAATCTGTCTTTGCGTGCCGCTCATTGCTTTCTCGTTGTGCCTCCGCAATCCTAAGCTCAATGAGAAGCAGAACTTGGTCGAAGACGAGAAGCCGGGTGAACTTGTCGAGCGCCGTGATGATGCTTAGGATACTGTTAGATAACGTACAGCAAGGTTGTATATCTCGTACTAGTAAGAGTGAATGGTTATATAACCTTACCTAGTAAAAGTATTGATCTAATATGTTGAGTGTTGTGTACGTCTTTAAAATAGTGATGATGCTATCTATGCTATCAAGTGACGTCGTGGCGCTATAAAGGAATTATACTTTCAAGATAATTTAAACTTATACTTTACTACGACTATACTCTGAGACGAAATTTAAGCGTATTAAAGTCCATTTCCATTTCTAGAGCTGAGCTCTTGCTGCTCTAAGCTGAGCTGACGCCGAGCTCAGGCTGAGGTGATCAGTGGTCCACTTTTGGGATTACGGCCCCTGCGGAGACCTAGATCTGGGATAACGACCCGTATTTCGGGCCGGGCCAGGCTTTCCCGCTTTGAAGATCTGGGCTGTAGTTTGTCCTGTTATGGGCCTTTATATCTGACGCTATTACTGTCTCTATAATTTCTCTTTTCTTCTCTTTGCTTTGCTTCATAATATTTGCCTGACCGGGTGAATACGGATATTCAGTGGATTGCGTTGCTTTAGAATATGTTCACAATATCTATGCAGCCAAGTCAGTTCTTCAGCCTAGCAGAAGTCTACTATGTTGGTGGATTTCATACTTCAACAGTTGAACAAGGGGCTCAGAGGGATTGATCGCGTAATTTCGGGTACTTAGACGCATCGCAAGAGGCAGCTTGAGAGAGGCATCATCATCGCGCATCATGAATTGAACCAAGCTCTTATTTTGCCCAATCAGGTGGCTCATTTTATTGTGTTTTATTTGATCAATTGGTCTACCAGTTGAATTATGTTATTTGAGCGTTATTGACGAGTGAAATCGGCTCCTTGAGACCTCTTTGACCGTCAACTCGGCCCTCTTGCTTTGGTTGCATCTTCGCTCTTCCCTTTAGGGTGATCTTGTGTTTTTACCCCCTACAAACTACGATTAGCTCTAAGGGGGTGTAATTCTCTAGAAATGAAGGATTAGGTGGGATTCCGTTTTAAAGTTATGAGGCGAATCCTGGGCTATGCGAGAGACCAGTGATTCCACTATGCACATCACTTTCCTCACAAGGTGGCAGAAGGTACTTCAAAGAAGCTATCTCGGTCAGCGGTCTATGAGGTCATCCAAGATAGTAAAATCATTGCCAATCCTACGAACAGAATCAAGAGGCAAAAGCCAAGGCCTTAAATATCGGCAAAGTCCGTGACGCGTAAGCGTCAACTTGCGTGGCATCAACGATGACCTACATTCTGGGAGACCGAAATATGATGTCTCAACTTATCACACAGTTTGTCACTTCTTTGGGGGGAGAGGGGTGATACGTGTTCTCATGTACTTCTAATATCGGGCTGAGCAAAAGATTCTTTATGGCAGTGGCCTCGGCTTTCAGGATATCGCCGTGTCTGTCTCGCTCTGGATCCCTCTAGAACAAAGGATCTAAGTCACATGAAAGAACCAAGGTAGGTGGCATCTCGTATTTTGGGTCACGCAAGAGACCAGCCAGAGGATGCCTAACACTGACCGGGTGTCATCAGCTCCAAGCCTCCTTCGTTATGGAGCTGTCAGCTTTAAGGCATCTTGAATGTCAAGACAGTCTAATATGCTTTGCTATCTGCTATAGCCGCTCTTTGGACAAGACAGCGAAACCTCCGAATTTTCAAGGATCAATAGTCACTCGAAGAGACACAGCCTCTAGTGTTGGCCGGTCCTCTTCCTCGAGAAGGCCTCAGCCTACTTCTTGCAAGTCCGGAGGGCGGCGGCTGTGCATTGCGCCTCCTTACGGCTCGTTCTCACTCGCATCCACGGTGCTCGTGCGCGATAACATCAGATCATTTTCCTGAAACGTGAGATAGAACACAGTTGGCAGATGACTATTCAAAGAGAGGGGTGCCATTTTACTCAGGGGTGAAGAAACCAAGTAACATTACCGATCATCCCCGCTTCCCCCTTCCGCACTACCATCCTTAGGGTCAGGGCATTCACCTGGACTCATGCATCCTAGGCCCACCTACACTTGAGTAAGCCGGAATATGCGACCCAAAATCAGCTATGATGGCACCCGAAAACATCGCGGCTGTGAACTTCCATCGGCACGAGCTTGATGCACGGCGACGAGTCAGACCATGGCATCATGATTTCGCAGCTGATATAGGTCACATACGATGACTAGCAGCCTAACCAAGTTCCGCCTCAATATCACACAAAGAGTCTCACAGACCCTTCTTACTTTTCCTCCCTACCCTTTCAATGAGGAATTGTCTGCCTCCTGCATCTTCATTCTGCCTTGCCAGAATTTGCACGAATTGTTGACTGCCACATGTTGGCTGGTGGGCGGGCAGACGCGAGCGCAGTAGTCAAAAAGTGAGGCTGTTGACGGGAAGTTATCGTCCAACCGGTGAAGGGGAATAGGGGCCAGCACATTGGGCTGTGCATTATTAGAATGTGAAACAATTCTTCCAGTTTACCTGTCGAATCACGCTTGATATATGCGGCAAAGGCTACGCCCGGCTGACGAGGTGTGACCGGGATGGTCTTGCATCATGCAGCCACGAGCGTGAGATCAGAATCGTGCGGCTCAATCGGGCACTACTAACTATTGCTGCCCGACCTGAAAGACTGCTTTTGTTATCTTAAAATTCTGGACTTAAGGATAGCCTTACGCCGGCGCATACTCCGGCCTATACTCTTGAACTTTTCATTCTTTGGACGCTGCCGAACTCGTCGCTTTCTAGCCTCTACCACACCTCTTTACGCTGAAAACAGTATTATCTCAAAATGGAATCGGATATAAGTGAAGAACCTCCGAATTCAATTTCATCATCAGAGGATGACCTCGATGCGCAGCAGTCGGATTCATGGTCGGCTGCGAAGAATCTCGCATTACGGCACATGGAACAAGACGAGCTTGACATGGCAGTAGTTGCCTTGCGAAATTATGTCGCGGAGATGGAAGAATTGTTTGGCGAGGAGGACTATTGTTCGATCTGGGCCTTGAAGGAGTGCGTATTCTTTCTATGGGAAAAAGAAGAGTTTTTTGAAGCAATACCGTTTCTAAGAGAGTTGAAACCAAAAGAGGAAGAGCTCTCCGGCGAATCTACGGAATCGACCCGCTTGACTATGAGACTTCTAGGGGTTTGTCTGCTGAAGACAGAAAAGTTTGAGGAGGCAGGGGGCATTTGCAAGGACCTGTTGGAAGAGTCCAAACGGGCCCTTGGGGAGAAGGACCCAAATACATTGGAGGCCACGACTGCTTATGTACAGTCTCTCCTCGGATGCCAGCGCTATGAAGAAGCACTTCTTGTTGGCGAAGGCTGTCTCGAGCTAGTCCAGGGAGTAGACAGCTACGAGGGCTACGTTGCGTTGCTTAACATCGCAGCTGTTCTACTGGGCGGGGGGATATGCGAACTTGGGCGTTGCATTTTGCGCCGGGTCTTGGAGCGACAACGAGATATGCTTGGGCTTGAACACCCGGAAACCGAGAAAGTTGTGGATCGCGCGTTCTCGGTGATACACTATTCATTCGAGAAGAACTTGGAAAAGGGCAACAAAATATGCTGCGCTTGGATACTGAGGAGCGGGTGGGATGATATGAAGAACATTTTGGGTGAAAGCCATGATCACAGCATCTCGACGCTAAGGTCGCTGGAGGCCTTCTTATGGTTTGATGAAAAACACGAGGATATTCTTGTTTTATCCCGGAAAGCGTTTGACATACGAAGGCAAACACTTGGCAACGATCACCCATATACAATCTACGCCCGAAACACTTTTCGATCTCGATTAGTCGAACTCGAGCATCCCGAAGCGACATCTATCCCGTCTGGTGAAGCGGCTAAGCCGACTGATGTTGTGAGCGATGCCGATTTTCGTGTTTGGTCAGTTGGCACGCACGCAGAGGCAGCAAGCGACGAACATATGTCAGAATTGAATGAAACCAGTAAGGGCTACGGAAACACAGATCAGCTCTGCAGCTGCTGTACGAAACTTGATCCCGCATTCCACTTGGGAAGGGCCCAGGTTTACTTCCCGCCAGAGAGCCATTCTTATCCTAGGAGCGACCAGACAATCGAGGCCTTGCTATTAGAACAGAATTGTCCATTGTGTCGACTTGTTCAAGAAGGCTTTTCCGCAAAGCTGCAGGTTTCTCTCCCGCAGCTCGATTCAAACACGATAATCACATACAAGTACCGTCTCCCGCAAACGTTGGGCGCCAACACGTGCGAAGACACTTTGGTCGGCAGCGTCCCCGCCTCCCTCCAGGCTGATGCACTTCTGTTGGAAGTGTCCGTAAAAAGCCAAGAAGGGTGCCTGTGGATATACAGTGTTGAAACTGACCGTGATTCTGCCAAAGAAGTGGCTGCTGTAGCGAGTGCCAGCCTTGACTTTGTCTTATCGTCCCATGGACGCCAATTGAGTCTTACAGGGCATCGCAGCATGGACTCGGTCATGTCATTCTTGATACCCGAGTCAATAGAAGAGCTGAGTACGAAATTGGCGTATCTTGGTGAAGAGTATGGATATTTCAAGGGTCGGTTGGCAGGCGAATTTGTGGACATTGATCTCCTCAAAGCCTGGATACAGAATTGCGATTCCCATCACGACACAGACTGTCGACCCATAGAGATGAATCAGCACAGCCCCTGGCGACCAAGCTGGCTGATCGATGTGCACAAGGGAAAGCTGGTGCATGGGGATGAAGGGGGCGCAGCTGTGTGCTACGCTGCTCTCAGCTATGTCTGGGGAGACAAGAGCGTGCCCCAGCTGAAGCACACTGCCGCTGGCGGTATCGCCGACAGCATCAAATCCACCCGGGGTCTTGTGGATCGTTTAAAAAACACTCCTCCAGACACGATCAAGGACGCCATGGCACTGTGTCGTCTGATTGGGGTCCCGTATCTCTGGGTGGATGCGATCTGCTTGGACCAAGACAACATCACCGATGCCGTTCTTGACTCGATGGGCAAGATCTATCAGGGCGCTTATCTCACGATCGCCGCCGCTGCTGGCAAAGATTCTTGGGCTGGGATAAGCGGCATTGGGCAGCGCCGTCCCAACCAGGAGTGTCGTATCACGGAAAAAGTTGGTAATGTGTCCCTTGGGCTGTACCTAGGCCCCAGTGAACAGGCGATTGGAAATTCCCAATGGAACACAAGAGCCTGGACATTCCAGGAGATGCATATGTCTAGACGGCTCCTGATTTTTACGGAAAAGGAAGTCTTCTACCAATGCGGCTCCGGGGTGTCATGGCGGGAAACCGTGTTCTATGAGCATCCACAGCTGCCATCAGGAAGATTTTCTGTCCCGTCCGCAAATTGTGAGGGCACACAACTCTACAGGAGTATCAAGCACCGCCAAGACAGTGAACAGTCCGGAGCTGAGATAGAATTGAGTCGCGACGTGTATAGGGGCCTTCTAAGCGGATACCTGCACCGCGAAATGACGGACCCGTCAGACGTCCTCAAGGCTATGCAAGGTATTCTAACAGTGATCACAGAACACACAAACCAGCGATTTTTCAAGGGTATTCCCGCAGATGCGATATTTCACAGTATCTTGTTTGATGTCATCGGCTCTCCTCATAAAATTCGTCGGCCAGGCTTTCCAAGCTGGAGCTGGTGTGGATGGCAGGGGATCAAGGTGATCGACGACGCCAGCACGCCCGGGTTCAAATTTACAGAGTTCCGTCTCGAGAAATGGTTCCAGCCCAAAGCTGAGATATACCGACTAGCTTCTTCGGTGAACCAGAACAGCAAAGATGGAGTCTTCTGGTTCAGTGCCATAGATGATGGCAAAGACACCGAGGCACGCCGTATCCAGATCAAGGCCTGGAACAACGAATCAGCTTGGGCACGAGAAGTTGAAAACATGCTAGTTCTTAATGCGGATGTCTTACGCGTCAAGATCTCCCTTGAAGGCAAGCCAGTAGTCTGGGATGCAGAGCTACGACGCTACGATATTTTGTCCCCGGATCTCGGCTTTGCATTCATCGACTTGAACAAAACTTGGAGAGACAAACAGCCGGAGTATCTCGAGTTCGCGGCCCTTGCGGAGGCTGAGGCTTTTGGCATTCCCGATATTTTCGGTGGCATAGACTGTGTCATGGGGGCGCGCTGTGGCTGGTCGCATCACCCATTCGCTCAGGTAGCCGCTCTGCTGTTGGAAACGGATGCTACGACCGGAATATCGCAGCGCTTGGGTTTGTACAAAATAGAAACGGAACTATGGGACCTTGCCGAGAAAAGAAGACGGGAAATTTACTTATGCTAGTAGTCTGTAGTATTTTCATTATCAGTTGGATTGCTTGCTGTCCCATCTTCCTTCGTAGTGTTGTAATTTGTATCCTACCATGCCTACGGATGAGAAAAACTGGAAGCGGGACTCTACGGGGAAATCAAGGCATTTCAAATATAGCACGTCCCGCAATAAGCCGTAGATTTCTGCCATTGCCCAAGAATTCCGTTACCCAGAAGTCAGTCGAGCGTCAATGCCGAGGTGGTCGTTGATTTCACTTTCTTGTTAGAGTACTAATACGTAGATGACGGGCAGATGGAGAATACAAAACGAACTTTACCAACAGTCCTCTTGCACAAAACCAGTGCGTTGTCCATGTGCCGGCCGTGTATCAAATGCTATGACTCTCGCTCCATGTTCTTTGTTGTAGTGAAGGCAAGCTGCCGGCAGCCGCGCATTACAGATAGAGGCTAATACGGGCTAAGAGGGCTAGGAGGGCTACGGGGGATAAGTAGTAGCAAAGCTAAAGTTAAGCTAAGGGACTAATATGTCCTAAAAGCCGTAGTTAACGATGCCTAAGAAGTCGCTTGAGTTTTGTCTTAAGATACTAAAGCATAGCTTAACTAACTATATCTGACGGTTAATATTTAAGGGATACAAGAGATACGCCTGGGATAAGTAATGATGTTGAATTTGGGTCATTTAAGACAGGCACGAGATGAGGCATTGGGTTGGAAGTATAATACTGAAGCTCAATTTCTGGTAGAGCAGAGTAGAGTATTTCCCGAGATTATTTGTAAGAGGTAGATACGATACAAGCAATTAATGATAAGTATGCGGTAGAATATCCGTCGCTTCTTGGCCATCCTTCGACGTGCTATGGTCCAGAATAGAAAATCTAATACCTAGTCTGAGCTATCTTCCGCATTCTAGGATAGCAATGCATACGCACGGTATATCATCTAGCACGAAGCCCCCTCCGATGAGCACTGAATGCCGGTGGGAGTATAGGTAGGGAAATGTCCATCCAGCCTCAGAGGGTTGCCCGAGACACAGTTCCACTGGCCCTTGCGGCACAGCGCAATCTTGCCTCCACAGGCCGAGGAAACCTGGCCGGGGCAGCTTCGAGCAGCCTTTGTTGCCGTATGAGAACGTATAGAACAGACGCGAGGGGAGACGACTTACTAGGCTGGCGTCGGACTCGGCAATGGGGCCAGCCATGACGCCGGCGGCGATGGCGACAAGAGAAAGGAGCTCAAAGCGCATGGTGCCGTTTGTGTTATAAGGGTGATGAGTGTTGTTTGAGGGTATGATGGATGAGGTGTTGCAGACGTTACGAACGACTGCAGATACGAGGATATTTATACTGGGAGCGATATGGCACATCCATATACTTTATCCGATATCGGGGTAACGACAGTAATGATGCAGTCAACCGTACGATGCTAAGAAAGGGTCCATTAGGTTCCTTGTTTTGACCCTCCACTCATGCTTCGTGAAAAAACACAATGTCTTTGTGACAGGCCCGGGCATCTCTACAAGGTCCTCCCGATATCGGTTATCAATGGTGCTTTGATGATTCCAAGATAAACATGATCCGACACGGCTGATCGGTCTGCCTGATGGATGTTTTCCCGACGGCCCGTAACTCTAGATTGAGCAGGTCGCTTTGAGCCCTGGGGCTAGGAACCTTTGTGAGTCTCTTTAGCAAGCCTGAACATGAAGTGACCTGTCCGCATTAGTATCAAACTCCGACGTAGAATCGAGATGAACGCGTGGGGTTAATTGCAAGCGGTGTCGGTAGGCCTGACCTTGTTGTCCGTCTCATATAGACTAGCCCATTGTTGTTTGGTCCTTCTGATTGATAAGATTGATAAAGCAAACTTAAGGGCCAGCGGGGGCTTGACGAGTCAGCGTGGGGGCTGCCGACGGCTGAACTGACTCAGGTAGTATATCATATGTAATACGAAGTTGAAAGTTAACAAGGCTTGAATATTGAAGATGCAGGAAGCTGAGTTTTCATAACTTCTGGATTTATAATCAACAGTAAGTAATAAAACAAGTTTTAAGTACAACCCAAAGCAGAATCTGCTCTACAGGTCTTCCAAGATATAAACCGAGAAGGATACCCTAGAAAAACACCAGGCTCAGCCCAACAACCGTCTCCATAACCAGATCAACAAGTCTTGTCAATATGAAGTTCACCCTCGCCGCCATGGGCGCCGTTCTGGCCGCCGTCAACCCAGTTACTGCCTGGGAGGCCACCTTCTGGGACCAAACCAACTGCCAGGGCACGCCGCTGCATCTTTCTGGCACTGGCCCTACAAAGTGTTTGCCTCTATCCCTCCCAAGGGCGGACTATCCCCAGTTGTCCATCGAATACACGGGCGTTCCCGAGCATTGCCAGCTCATTATGTCCAACACCCCCGACTGCGCCGCTCTTGCCTGGGATCAGATCAGCGTCTACTATCCCGGCCAAGTTGGTCGTACCTTTTCCACTGGATTGTGGCCTCTGGACAAATGCTGGCCGTGAGTCAATGATGGAGGTTTCTTATGTCACGATTGCTAATGATATGTCAAGTCAAATTAGTCAGAACTTGGTTGGGCCTGACAACTACCCACGCTGGAAGTACTACAAGTACCACTGTGATGATGAGTAAGGATGATCATCAGTCAAATGATGAACGGGTGGCACAGCGGAGACGATATATTGTTGCCACCGGGACGATAGCATGAGACGTCTATTTTTGTCATTCTTGCAGTCCGGGGTTGAATATTCACATTCTAAAAGATTCTATTCCAATGCCATTAGCGAATGGCCTACCCATTTGCAACGTCCCTTGAGTTTGCCCGTGTCTGGAACCTTGCTTTTGAATCGTCCTTGCGAATCTTAACGTGAGCCCTGCTGGTGAATATTGCACTTCTCATCTGAATTAAGAATCAAGTTCTGAGCTAAACCCTAAATAAAAGTTGGCCACTCGTCTGAATCTGAACACTCTCGATCAAGCCCCTCGGAGCCCCAACAGTCCAACTGCTCTCTCCTCGCGTGGTGACCCCTAGGTTTGCGGGATTTCGCACAGCGGGACCGAGAGAGGGTTAATTACAGAAGTCTCCAGCAGGTCCGAGGGCTGGCAACTTCGGTCCTACCGAATTCTTGACCAACAAAATGGAATTCCCGGGCAGGGGATGAACAGTTTGGGGCATAATGCCGGTAGTAAGCCCTGCCAGAACATGGCACGACGGTTAACTCGGCAGTCCCAGGTCCTACTTCGGCCGTCTGCAGCAAGCCTATACGCGTAGCTCAAGCCCAGGCACTCTGTGCATGACCATGTTGTCTTATCTGATGATCAGATATTGCCAATCGTGACGAGCTCGGTGGGGGTACTCAGTCAAGGGCTGGGCGATCGATCTTGTCCAAGTCCAGCTTTCTGCCTTTTCATCAAACTCCTAACTTGACAATATCGATCTTCCACCAACCACCGTAGGCCTCATCATGTTCTGTTAATTACTCATGACCTGAACGGCTGGTGCCCCATGATATGGACAGTACAGAGGGCAGAGTCCACTTCGGAATTCTCGCGCCGTATGCGAAATCTGTGGAACAATAAATGTGGGGTTGACATGGCGGCTCGGGACCAGATTTCCGACTTCATCTTGACAGTTACGTGGGGGTTCGAAGACTGGGGTACATGTTAGGGGATGGATGCTATACGAAGCTGGTTAGAGCCATCGGAGTCTCTACCTCAGCCAGGCAAAGGGCAACGTCGATCCATTGTATCGTTCCTCTGTTCAGTTCCGCGGTCTCTTTCCGCTTTCCGCTGTCTAGTTATGCTGTCTGGTCGCGTTTCTGGTCAAGCCTTATTATAGGCAAATGTAAATACGAGATGATTCTCCAGAGCTGACTGGACTACTTACACTCAATACATGCTGTATTCTTCAGAACCGAAAACGTCGACGGTCGAAAAAAGGCTAACGATATATTTATGGCTGAAAAAATCGAGACAGGCCCTGGTGCGAGCGCCGGTATGCCAGTACACACCGTCCAGCGCGGTCAGGTTCTTGAAGATCCCGAGGGGTCAAAGGATGTGCCCGGTTACAATTCTGAGTTGATGCGGGGGCGAGCGTTGCTATCTTACGAGGAAGAGAAACGACTGATGCGAAAGGTCGATTTGCATCTGATGCCTCTCCTTGCACTGATATTGATGGTCAAGAACCTAGATGCAAACAATGTATTATCTTGCCACGCCACCAATTCGTGTGTCTTTCGTACTGACCAAATCATTCCAGGCAGCTAACGCTCGAATCATGAATAAAGGAACGCCACGAAACATTCTGCAAGAACTGAACATGAGTCCAGATGCGTACAACTTTGTCAGCTCGATCTACTTTGTAAGCAACCCTCGAAACCGTGTTGGCTTCTGCTCACAATCCCCAGATACCTTTTATCTTGGGCGGGATGCCGTCTAACCTCGTTATCAAACGGGTGCTTCCATCGAGGTGGCAGTCGGTAACCATGGTGCTTTGGGGTACTGCCTTGGCCTGCCACACCGCAGTGCGTAATCAGCAAGAGCTCTACACAGCGCGATTTTTTGTCGGACTTGTGAGTAGTGCAAGACGGTATATTGTCTGGAGGGTACTGATTTTGATAGTTTGAATCAGGCATGTTTCCTGGCGCAATTTTGCAAATGACCTACTGGTACAGAGCGGATGAGATGTCTGTCCGCCTGCTCTACTACTGTAAAGATCCGACACCAGAGACGCTAGGATATGATCTGACTGATTCTAGACATCCTGGGAAACTTCTCTAGTGTTATTAGTGGCGTTCTGGCCTTCGGCTTTGATACGATTTCCGGTCGTTGTGGCCTTTCGGGATGGCAATGGTGAGTTGCACCAGCCCTCTTAGTCCTGGAATTCATAACTTAAACAAACAGGTTCTTTCTAGTTGAGGGCGTCATCACAATTGCGTTTGGGTTTGCGGTTTGGTTCATCTTGCCTGACTGTAGGTTCTGAAGAGGATCGCTGGAAACCACCCCCTGACGACATATCCTAGTCCCCCAGCAAGCCAAATGGCTTTCCGAGAACGAAAAGGCATTCATTCAGGGCAGACTCCCTGAAAATGCACCGAGATCCAACGAGGCAAACTTTAAGTTCCGCGAGATTATCGGGTCCCTCAAGGACAAGCGGCTGTGGCTATTTACTCTGGTTTGGGCAACCATGACTGTTGGAACGTCGGGCTTGTCGTTTTACCAACCGACAGTTATTGCCAATTTAGGATTCACGTAAGAACCATGCTTCTGCAACATTTCTCGAGTATTTGCTAATGCCTAGGTAAGGTCCATTGCCAAGAGTCAACTTCTCAACATTCCGACAGCTGTCCTGGCCATTCTGATCATCACCGTAACAAGCCTGATCAGCGACAACACCCCAATCCCTAAACCCATTTTACCTCTGGGAATCCTCATTCTCATTTTGGCCTGCTACAGCGTGCTGTACACGTTCCCAAACACCGGAGGCGTCTACGCGGCAACGGTCCTGTCCAACGCTCTCGCAAACAGTTGGTATCCCATGATGTGGCCATGGCGCATCCAGACTACGAGTCGAGCAACCGGGGCGGCTTTTGCCATTGCCTTTTCCAACGCCTGTGGTCAGATCGGGTTCGCTGCTGGACCTCAGATCTTCTAGCAGAAATACGCTCTGCACTATACAACTTCGTTTACCGTGGCTATGGTTTTTATCGGTCTCTGTATCTTGGTTACTCTTTGGACCTGGTGGGAGACGCGCGTGACGGAGATCCAAACGAGGCAGATCAAGAAGCTGAGAGTTGAAGCAGGGAATAGGGGAGACACTGTCTTGGATGACGTGGATGTAAATGCAGACTTGAAGGTGAAGGCTAAGGATGAAAGGCTTAGCTAGAGCTTGTGACATACAACAATTGTGATCTTTTTGTCTGTGGCATCTCACAGCCTTAACTGGATGCCAATTCAGTAGACAAATACCCTCAGTGTCAAAATACATAACTCAATCACCTCTTGGGGTGCAACCATATTTGCGGTTTAATACTCGGCCCGCGCCTCAAGACGACCCTTTTTCAACGCGTGCCTTGTCCCGAGCAACTATTATCCGCAAATGTCCGGCAAATATAACCGTAAGTGTCATGGCCAGTCCAGTAAAGAGCTGGACTCCAAGATAGCTACCTGTCGACCCCAAGATGGCACCGGCAATAGGAGGCCCGACAAGTGAGCCGATCCCTTTGAGCACAGCCACGAAGCCTAGCCTCGTGCCTAGGATACTCAAGTCATCGGTAATGCTCGTGAGAACGACAGGCGCCAACGTGACGACACCCCCTGAAAAGACTCCATACAAGACTGAAAACGCAATGTTGCCAGCCCTATTGTTCACGCTGATCCAGTAGAAGTCGCTCACAGCGGTGAGGGAGCAGATACAGATGTAGGTGTCGAGCACGCCTGCCCGGTCAGCCGCGTACGAAAGCACTATCCGGCCGGGGATGGCAACTGCGTTGAGTATGACAAGTAGGTACTTGGCCAAATCCTGACCCCGCATGCCATGTGAATCCGCGTAGCTTTGAATGTAGTAGAGCGGCTCGAAGAAGGAGATGTTGCTGAAGAAGATGGCGATGCACTGGATGATGTAGCGTTTATCCAGTAGTCTAGCCTTCTCAGCAATGGCTTTGAGTGAGCTGTTTGAGGCGCCATTCCGCTTGGGTTTGAGCAGTGGCCGTGCCACGACCCAAGCGTAAAACGACATGCCAAATGCCATAAATGCAATGACCCGGACAGTCCATTCGAAGCCTATCTGGGGCTGCAACCTCTCAAACACGAGAGGATACACGACCGCACCTACACTGCTTCCCACAGTAGCAATGCCCATGGCCAGCGCCCGTCGAGTGGTGAAGTAGGCCGGAACCAGAGTGATAGCAGGGATGTAGAGACAACTGGTCCCGATGCCGACGCAAAAGCCCTGGGCGAGAAGCACCTGGTAGTATTGCTTGCTGATGCTAGTCATCATGAAGCCAAAGGCGACAAGAAACGTGCCGGCGCCCAACATCTGTCGTGAGTAGCCCAGGTCATACAGAGGGCCGAAGATGACTCCGCCGGCCATGAGCAAGAAGATTTGGACTGAGCCGATCCATGAGATTGCTGATGATGACTTGTCGCTGAGTAAGGACTGCTCGTAGAAGGTCTGAAAGGCACCAAAGCCGTTGAGAAGGCCGCTACTAAAACATCAGTATGGGTCGGAGAGGGTGAGTTTGGGACTTGCAGGCTGTTCCAGTAGAGGGCAAAGGCCGCAGAAACCTGGAGCCAAGCCAGCCATCCTCCGTTAGGAGGGATGGATGCTTGACTGGGTTGCTGTGCGGATGGGGCTTCATCCGTACATAATTGAGCATGGCCTTCAGTTTCTACAGGCATGATAAGATGTTCTGACGAGGAGAGGTTCAAGGTTGTTGAAGACAACCCTCTGCTTATGCCCAGACTTTTATTTCCGTCGCGGCTGGGGGATCGGCAAACGCGGCATTGATCCTGGGGATGGCGGCATTTGATAGCGGCAATTGACTAGGATGGAGTGGAGCCTAGTTATCTGGTAATTGACAGATGCCCATAGCGCGGCCCGACAATATAGTGATTTAATACAATTCATATGGCAAGTCAAATTTCTGCTAGCGAAGAATCAACTGGACAATCTCCCCGCGAGATCGAAAACTCCCTTGGCGATGATGTCAATGATTTGCCCCTAGATTTATTTTGTCAAGAAATTCGTCGTGATATCGATATCATCCTGGGCGGCAGTCAACGGACAGTCGAAGAGTTTGTAACTCATCACGAGAAGTGTCATCTTTTACCTACTCTATAACGACAATTTCCGGTCACTCAAGTCCAGGACAGCAGAGGAATTCAGAGAGATGCTCAGAAACAGGGTTGACGTTTTGCAAAGGGAATGGGCAGGTATCGCAACGTAGCCTTGACAGGTTATAGGATTTCGTGCCTCGAATCATTAGAAGATCAATGCAAGGACTTTGGAAGATGTGCAATATCACGTCCACCATCGAACCGCCATGTGGAGGTCAGGAATTGAAACTAGCTAGCTGTGTGTACACCTACACTCTTTTTTACCTGATGTGTTAAAACCATATTTAAGACGGACGTATCTTGAGTCATTCTTGGGTGAAGAAGCCATCGACCAATACGGTTTGTACCGATTCTCCTCGCACGCATCAGGAAGGCTACGAGGTGTTTGAGTATTTTAATGCTGAGTTGAAAATATCCACTTGTAGGCGTAAAAAACGACCTAAATCAAGAAGAAGAAGAGTGACTTCAGCCTATCTTCATACAGAAGGACATACGGGACCACATCGAGGGTCAGACATATCCTCTTGTTGGCAAGCTTCCTGGGGCCCATTCCACCTGCAATGGCAACGATGCCATTGAATCAAACAGGCCACGTCGTTGATTTCGTTGGTCTATCCGCCGGGATTGTAGATGTAATCAAGTATGTCGGCCTCGTAACCGATCGTCCTCTCCAAGGGGATTCTATCGCGTCCACTGCGGAACTAAAGAGTAATGCCCTGTTGTGGGTTTCCAAATAAATTTATCGGTAAGTCGAAGCAGATAGTTCCGGCATCGCAACGAAAGGACCGCGGCATGCGCCTCCGAGTATATCTTACCGACCAGTACGCCGGGTATCAGGATTGAGGGCATGAAGCCGTGTTGTGGGTCTCGCCTCTGGTCTGCGAGTCAAGCCTCCCTTGTTTTTATATAAAGAACTGCTGGATAAGGTTTCTGATAGGGTCCGGCGTTTCTTCCAGCAAGGGATCTGCTTTCATCTACCAGTGTCTCAGCATCGTCGTCTCCGAGAGTCCAAAACCTTCGCACTCCCTGACCCGTATAGACCTGGGAGATAAGTCCTATCGAACATAACTTCATGGTCAACGATAGTATATCGTCAGTGAGTGGATCAAAATCATCAACCCTTACCTCTGAACGCAAACAAAAACACGATAAACTATTGAATTACTTAAAATTTATCGCCATACTCCTCTTTAGAGAGCTGAACTATGGTGCAGCGGTGTCGACCAGCGACATTGTCCATTTTTAACGCCTATCGGTTCTGAGGACTGGAGATCAGCCTAGCCCAGCGAAATCCGGAGCAGAGCCCTGGAAAGATTCCAAGGACAGAAGGTTGTCCCCCATTACGTATGCGCATAGTATGACGATTCCGACTCCTCTCTGCCAGTCAGCCGATGGTTGCTTCCGTTTGATCAAGCAATTACCACTCGCAAATACTACTTTCCTTTGCGGATCCTAACATGGGGCGGAGGATGTCTCGAACAAGGAATTGATCTATAGTACTCATGCCATGCGTTTACTGAACCTTGTTACTTTTAAGCAATAACAATTCGATGGTGGGTTATTTTGACTTTTTTGACCTTTCTGTCTCAGGAAGGTACCAAGCGTCAGTGCTTGGACATGGGTCTATCATCCACCCGCTCGAATTGGACGCCGCCACCGACTATGCCTGGAGCGGTAACCAACTACGCCGCATCCAATGAGCTCTCAGGCCTTAATCTATTCAGTGGACCCTGATCGTGGTAACTGTTTAGTCCCTTAAATTGCCGTGTTTATCCGACGTCACTCATGAGGAGAGGCTTTGGTGTAACACATTGGCACTCTGGTGTAATATTATATATAGTCTCGACCCTGGAACTTCGCTTTGCCGCCCTCGTCTGAAAGGCCACAATGCTCTTTGCATTGGTTACTTGAGCACCTAGAATCGTGACTCTTTTGCTTCCCCTCTTTCCCTTCTCCCCTCCTCTCC
>JABFFE010000837.1:0-10323 GCA_013623625.1 Fusarium setosum | reverse complement strand
CTGGCAAAAGTGTCATCTTGGAAGCCATCTTGGATAAGGTTGACGGAGGCCGGATGACTCTTTCGGCGATGCAATGATGCAGCTGGAAGGGTTAAATTGAGAAGGTTCAAGTGTATAAGGCATTGGGCCGATGAAATGCCTATTTGTGTAGATACCGTGTTCTTTTGCCATTGTGTTTCCTCTGACCTGAAGGTGGCAGACTTATAATAGCAATGAAAACTCCACTCTCAACTCATCTCCAGCATCAACCTCAAACCTTGTACTGATTCTTCTTTCGAAGGCGGCCGAGAGCGACCTGCAAGTGCACAGTTCCATGCTCTCCAGACTCCAGCTCAGATACTTCACCCCATCGTTTCTCCAAAGCATCAATAGCATCCCACAGCTGGAAGCGGTAGAGGAAACGATACACAGCCATGTACGCGCTGTCGAGCGCTCCCACGATCCAAGCGTGATGAGCACTCGCCGCCTCACCCACAATGTGGAACTTGCTGTCTGCAGCAGGCCGAGAGAGGTAGGGGTACATGTTCCTGAACTGGCCTGGGCCGAAGAGAGCAAAGGCACCGGCAGTAAAGCGGTCGTGGGACCACGAGTATGCATGGTGAACACCGGTGAAGGCGTCTCGGATGCGCTCGTACGTCATGTGCTTCGCGTGCAACCAGGCT
The DNA here is from genome assembly GCA_013623625.1 of Fusarium setosum. Taxonomy (NCBI): domain Eukaryota; kingdom Fungi; phylum Ascomycota; class Sordariomycetes; order Hypocreales; family Nectriaceae; genus Fusarium; species Fusarium setosum. The sequence continues at coordinate 9,661 of JABFFE010000837.1, read as the reverse complement.
AGATTGCGTAGCACCAGCTCGACGAGCTCATCTTCGTTGGCTGGGATCCGTCCGCCACCGCCAACAAGCGAGCCCATGCGGGTCGCGTCCTGTGCCCATGTATAAGAGACTAGCAGCACGGCGGGTTTATCTTTGCCGCCGTGGAGGTTGTACGATGGATAGACGCAAGTGCGCAGAGGCAGATCGGTCGAGGCGACTCCGCCTTTTGTAATGCCGCAGTCCACGATCCACCAAGGATACTTGAACTTGAGGGCCACCTTGGCCGAGTCGTCGTAGTGCAGGCTGCGGATAGCGTCCTTTTGGGATGGGTGGAGTTCGAGACTGCGTAGATCCATGCGACCGAGACAGCCCAGGGTGGTGGTGTTGAAGACAGTGCTGTAGCCTGTGCGCGGCTTTTCCTCACCACCGCACTTAACTAACATGTTGCCGTCCTCTTCGAACTGGCGGTCGATGGAGATAGCCTCGACCCTCTTGCCGGTTTGGACCTTGGTGCTCAGCTTGGCCTGCATCGCATCGCTGAGCAGACTGGTGCCTCCATCAATACAGTACCACTTGACGTCGGGCTTGTTGTCAAAGTCGAATGAATCCATGACACTCTCAGAGAAGGCCTGGTCAAAGAGGTTGGTGGCCGTGTTCTGGGTCTCCATCCATTGGATGGCGAAGAAGTTGTAGTGCTTTTGCGTGCCATCAGGACCACCCCTCTTCAGGAACTCCCTCGTGCTGAAGTCATCTGCCTTCATGAGCTCCTCGAAGCCATGAACAAAGTTCTCCATGAGCTTCTTCTTGTACGGGCCAAAGGCTTCCTGGAGGATCTCGCCGAATTTGTCGACGACATCGTCTGGAACAGAGCCGCCATTCTTGACGCTGACGCGGTATGGGTCCGGGCCGGCTTCGTAGAACCGGTCATTGAACATACTCGGGGTTTCTGGACCATCCAGATAGTAAGGAATCAGTGGAAGGTTGGTGTTTTTGAATAAGTCAAACGTGCGCTTCATGATGGCAATGTTAGGGTATCGCATGGCCCCAATGTCGTAGTAGTCATGCGGCGCTTCGCTAAAGTGGTGGGTGTACAGGCGACCGCCGACTCGGGAATTTGCCTCGAGGATGTCGTAAGTAAGATTGCTGATTTTGAGATCGTCCAAAATCATGGCAATGTAAAGACCTGCGACACCGGCCCCGACAATGCACACCTTGCGTGGCGGACGGTGGCCGCTGTCGCCGGTCTTCCGCTCGCCGTCCTGGTAGTTGGTATCAGGAGGTAGATCACGGTAGGTCCAAGGCTGGTCGCCCAGCCTAGGAATGATTCCGACATCAGTTTTCTGCTGAAGTGCGGTGAGCTCGGCAGCGAGCTTCTTGCGAACCAGTCCGCGAGCCCAGTGAGCTTTGACGTTATCGACAGTGGTTGGTGCCTTCATGGTCATGAAAAGCCGGGAAAACAGGGGTGGCGAATGAAAAGATTTATATAATGTGTATGGTTTTAGGGATGTTGTTGATGGTGTGAGTCTGTCCTCCTGTGGTCGGAATTCCTGCAAACTTCGGGTCCTTTATAACCACGAGGCTCTGCAGACCACCTCCTCAGTTTTCTCCTTCCCCGCACTTGTACAACCGTTCCCTTCGTCAACTCGGGTCTGACAGAAGCATGTCGCTCAGCCATGTCATAGTGCAGCCAGGAGACAAGTCTTTTGCCATACCATTCGTTGGGCCGAAGTCGAGTGCGGATCTCCTTCAGCCATCCACTAAGGCGGCCCCCAGCATTGGCAAACGCGTGCGTCTGGGCAGGTACTCAGCTGCAGCATGGCTGATTCCAGACTCGTGTTTGTCTCGGCAACTCCTCAACGGAACTTCCAATTGGGAATGTGCCCACCGGTCGAACGAATAGCTCGACAGGCCAGGATTCCATCACCTTATTAGCGCCTGTACACCCGTACTTTAGGTCAACGATTCTTTTAAAGGGTTCGAGTTTTAGCACTTGCGCCCGCCTGATACCCATTTCGCATGTTCTCATAGGGAAACAGCACCAGCAGCCCATCAAAACTGGCGATAGATACTCTCCACTCACTTCCTTCGATAATGCTTGGGTATATGGGAAGACTTCGGGGATTCAGCTTGCAATTTATATTTGTGAGGGATCTTTAGGATTTGGTGGTGGCTGCAAGATTTACTACTCTACTGCGCTGAAAAGAAGTAAAAGCAAAACTTAGACTACATTGTCGGAGGAGGAGCGACGTCTGTTATACGTAATAACGCTGTCTAAGAAGCGCTAAAACGGGATTCTCTATCTCTGAAATAAGTTAGACAGGAGTTAATATCGATGGTAAACATGAAAGAAAACATGTAACAGGCTGTCAGCACGTTGACAAGTCTATTGACCAAGACAGGTTTAGTCTTGTAAACCCCTACATAAGTTTTGGCATCTGAGAGACAGCACAAGATCTACGTGCACATCATCACCGTACTTTGCCATAAGTGAGGCTGATTATGGATACAGATAATGCTCTGTCTCAATAAAACAGACTTTGCAAGTGACAGAGCCCTATGCTGTTTCGGAGCGAACGCACGATGTTTTGTTGGGGCAAGCTGATGCGTGAGCAGATCCTCAATGTCTCACTCGCAGGTAGCCACAAACCAGCTGTCGAACGACGATCAAAAGTAGCCACAGAATGTTAGTTTCTTTAATTGTGAGCTATCAGATAGCCAAACTGATCAGGCTCAGGAGTGACATCAGCGATCTACCGCCAACATACTCGAAAACGCCTAGTTGTGTGCTTCTGTAGTAAAAACAATAAATATTGTAATACTGATGAAGTATGATGCCCCGTAAAAAAACCTGATCCATCTGAGCGTGGCAGAGTTATTGTACTGACGACTATTAGCATGTCTTGCGAAAGCCTCCTGGCCTGGAGCTGATTATGAATCCATTCTACCTAGGTATTTCAAATCATCACTATATCCGGATAGCCTTGGTGACCCTGGGCCCCGAAAAACTCCACTCGTGACTAGAAATATTTCAATTCAGCACTGTGACCCTGAGCATCACAACTCAAGGCTGAGATAATGTTCCAGGTCACGTCTTCTCGGTGGCTCTGATTCGACTGTGCTTGCTGTGTAAGCCGGCGGGTTGAAGAATTATACAGTAATGCATAATACTTGGCAGGCCTCCTGTTATTGGCCAGCATACTATCACAAAGTTTAACTAGAACCCTAGCGTACATCTTGTCTCGGGGAGACCAGGTCTTTCCATCAGCCCCCTGCGTCAGAATTCCTTGATTAGGGTTCACAGCCAGCCATCCTCTCGTTGGCGCCGATGCTAAGAACACCATGCCCCACCGCAACAACATGTAGATGAGCGAAATAGACAGGCAGGCTCGGGCCGTCCTTGGTGGCGGGTGATAAGATGAAGATCGAATAGGAAATGATCTTATGTTCAGTCAGCCACGTTCCCTCTGGATAGATCGGGGATCAGCAATGGGATAGACGCGTATGGTATTCTAACGTCGATGGTCATCTTGTGGTTCAATTGACAAGGCCAACTTGTAATAGTACAGATGAGATCCTACTCATATATTACCCTGGGTCGAGCCGAGTTGGCTTTTCATCCCAGTACGATTGCAAGCACTTTCGTATCTTCAGCCTTCAAACTTGACTTCTCATCACCCAAAATGCCCTCCACTACCGAGTTGGAAGAATTTCCTGTCGAGTCGACAGAACTCCCTACCGAGTTAAACGAACCCCCTGTCGAGTTGGACGAACTCCCTGTTCTCCCAGTTGATACCACCACCAACCTCGCCCAGGGAACCTACACCATCCCATGCCACGAACAGATGGAGCTAGGGGCTCGGGACGGAACCATTGTACACAAGCTTTGGTTCCGTTCTAAGGTATGTGCCCAAGTCCGCTGGTTGAATAGCTTCAAGAGATTCTAATTTGTCTTGTATAGCCTCTGAATGCCGATCTCATTAGCAGGATTCACAGTATGAAGCTGGTTGCCGAGTCCCATGACCAAGGGTACTGTGACAATCCTCTTGGTGGGAATTGGACTTGGTTCGAGATTGCCATTCTAGAAAACGAATCATCCCAGCAACCGAGATTTAAAGACGACATCGAGCTCGCCTGGGTTAGTCACCCTAATCGATTCATAAAGAACAGCTTTGGATGGGTACGTCGATCTGTTATGTTCAACCACGATGCTAATCCTTATGTGTAGGCGGAAGGTGTAGAATTTGGCAAGGATGAGGACATGTTCCGACTTCTCGAGGTACATTATCGCCCGTTTATGTGTTTGACGTAGAGAACTAACCTGTTTGAAGGACGGCAATGTTATCGCCGTTCAGCTTTCTGCTCGCTTCCCAGGCTGGAAGATCAAGGTCCGAACTGGCTATCTGGTCGTGGAAATTGGCGCTCCAGGTGTGTTTAGCACGTCTTGAATTTAATGCAACACTGGATTGACGAGACCCGTAGTCCCGCGAGATCCTCTTGGATTTGGGCAGACCAAGAATAAGGTTGTCCTCATGCAGGACATCATTGAAGACGTTAATAGCGTGTTGCCGTACACCATGTCGATCCCCGCAGCTCCTCAAAGCGAGATCTGGCGTGCCGAAATGCTCAAGTCGGCAGACAGAAGGCCTCTCCGTGTTTTGTCTCTTGGTGCGCCTTCATGAGTTCTCTTTTTATTTCATGGCGCTGACTTGCTTAGATGGCGGTGGTGTCCGTGGCGTTGCGGCACTCATGCATCTTGACGAGATCATGAAGAAGCTTGCGCCATGCAAGAAGCCTTGCGACGTGTTTGACATGATTGGTGGTACCAGCACTGGAGGGCATGTCCCAATTCCTTGGGTTGATTATCCCATGCTGACTGTCGTGATCAGCTTCATCGCCATTATGCTTGGTCGGCTGCAGATGACCGTCAAAGAGTGCCTTGAACAGTACAAGAAGTTCATGAACATCGTCTTCTCTCCAGATCGATGGACAAGATGGTCTTTGGGGACCACTGGCTCCAAATGGGATGCTAGGGAGCTTGAGAAGTGTATCAAGGACCTTATCCGAGATCGGCTCAGATGCGACCCCGAGAAGGTATTCCTATTCGATGAGAAAACGTCTGCAAAGTGCAAGGTGTATGGGCTCTCCTGTGTTGTTACATGTTTCTCGACAGCCAACTAACGTGGCATAACAGCTTTGTCACCACAACTCGGTCGCACGGGGCAAATAACCACTCTCCAACGCTGCTCCGGTCGTACAAGAACCCGTTAGAACCGGTGGAGCTGCCGAAGATCAAGCTGTGGGAGGCAGCTCGCGCAACCTCAGCAGCTCCGATGTATTTTGCGCCACTTAAAATCGGGAAAGAAGAATACTTGGATGGCGGGCTTCAGGCCAACAATCCCTTGGGATGGTGAGTCAGATGTGGCCAACCTTGACTGGTATACTAATACACAGCAGGCTGTGGAACGAGGTTTCGAGTGTGTTTGGTCCTGGTCGCCCAACCAACTGCTTCCTCAGCATTGGCACAGGAAAGGCCGCGGCGGAGACAATCCCAGGTGTCCGCAGGGTCACTAAGTTTGCTGGAGCTATGGCTGGCGTCGCAACCAACACTGAAATCATAGACGTTCTCTTCCGTTCACTTATTAATGCTTTTGCCCCGACTCCAATGGGTAAAAAGTACTGGAGATTCAACGTCGGGAGTGATTTCCCCAAGTTGGTGGAAAAGGATGGAAGCCTGAAGTGGGAATTCGTCAAATCGCCAGTTGAGGCTGGCGCCGCCCAGCTGGATGACGTGAAGGCTATTGAGGCCACGGTGAAGAAGGCAAGGGAGTACATTTCGCATCCCCAGGCACAGGTCATGATTAATGAATGCGCCCAAGCTTTGAGAGAGGAACTTTGAGGCTGATGGTTGCGTTGGCTTCCTACCAAATGATAGTAGGAACATCGTCTGGGGTGAGAACGGAAAAGCCCCAAGCAAGGTCGGGTAGAGAGTGCCGTGGTTCAGAGTGTTTAAATAAAAAGTAAAACGCTTATTTCATCAATATCTAAAGCTGTTATACTCTCATTGGCTCGATTGAACTATCGCCATCCTCAGCCTCTGACCCATTCTCGCCTGACTCGTTATCCTCGACCTCGTTAATGATGGGAGGCCTTATTTTGAACTTGTGATACCTGTGATGACGCCGGTTGCTGTGCATATGGCACTTGTAGCAAAAGTCGGGTTCGTTGCAGCTGATGCATTTGTATGCGGTTCTAACAAGACCTAGTTATCATTTCCTCTATGATCTTTCTGCCTTGTGTTTCCTCTGATCCCTCTGAGGGTGGTGGAGTTATGATACCAATGATCTTTCTGCCTCAGGCCACGACACTAAACACTGATTACCGACCCACCCCATCCGACGCTGAAGTACTTGCGTTCATAGAATACCCTGCCGTTTAGACGTACAACCATTTCAGACTCCCTATTGAATCCGCGGTTTTGTTCTGGGCAGATAGGTCTCCTGGTTTTGTCCTGCGCACAAGCCCCCAAATGATGGCTGCGCCTAAATACGAGATTGAGCACTACATTATCAGCACTAGGGCCGATGATCACGATGCACACTTCACGGTCCGCCGAAACGGCAAGGCTTTTTATATCAAGGTTTCGCCATCTCAGTTTATCAACTCACCTATCATGACGGATAGGTACCTATCGTACCTCGACGTGCTTCGGTCAGGCGAAGAGGTCCTTGGTGATATCTACGACACCGACGTCTACGAATGGGTCATGGTTCCATTCGAGCAGCTCTTCGCCGAGCTCGCACCCAGCCCGTCAGGTCACCCAAAGGACATCAGGGTCACTCTAAAAGATCATCTTTTCCCGGATTTTTTCGTTTTTGCCCTCGATATCGTTGATGAAGAACTATGCCCGCGCCGTATCGCCGCGGAACAATCGCCTCAGCGGCCATCGTTCGTCCGCTTTGATGACGACCTCCTCGATGACCTGGAGACATGGACAGCATTCTACGATCCGGCCGGGATCATACTAAGCTTCAAAAATCCCGAGGACGCGCTCTTCAAGCCACCCAACAAAGTTCTCATTGACAACTGCCAGACTGAATGCTTCTTCAAACCCTGCACCTCTACCACCCAGACTAAACAGGAGCTTCAGGCGTATAAGACAATTCTCGTGGCGGGCTTAGACTCTCGACTGAACCTATGCCATCTATATGGCGTCGTCATGGATGACTCGGACTTTATTCTTGGCCTCTTGTTGACATACATCGACTGCGGAGATTGCCCACTATCCACAAGAATCCATCCTGATGAACCCAACGACCCCCCGCCTGTGATCAGAGAACGATGGGTAAGCCAGCTTGATGCCGCTCTTACGGGGCTGCATAAGGCTAGCGTGGTCTGGGGAGATGTCAAGGCAGCGAACGTTCTTATAGATAGCGACGGTAATGCGTGGGTTACTGATTTTGGTGGCGGCTATACTGAGGGCTGGGTGGACAAAGAGATAGCAGGGACCGTCGAAGGGGACTTGATGGGCATGGCTAAGCTAAGAGAGTTTATTTTTCCATCCAAGTCAAGCACGGGGCCAGAAATTCAAGAGGAGGTTCATGACCCACCTATCTAATTTGCACGACTGCTCCGTCAAGGGCAGCTTGCCTTCAACACCAATTAGTATCATAGCTCTGCCATCCTCAGACAGGTCAGAGGAGCTACATCAGCAAGAGAACGCAGCTTCACAACAAAGAACACGGTGGTTCATGACATAACGTGACGAGTGGAATTAAGAATATCTGGCAGACGTTTGGCTGCTGAGTTAGCATCTCGAATCGAGCAGCCCTCGTAGCATCATGCACCAGAACGTAGATATTATTAATTTTGTACAGCATAGGTATAGAAGATGGATTGGCTATTATTGGCTAAGAATTTGTTATTGGCGAGCAACTGTTGTATTGGCCATTTGAGAAAACGACTAGTCGCGAGTGGTTGAAAGAACACGAGAGTAAAATACTTGAATAAGTGCCTAAAAAATTCCTCCAGATAGCATTGGCATGTCTATGTGTGTTGCATAGAAATCAGTAATCACCAGCGAGAGCCACCGTAAGAGGAGTGCCCATGATGACCATAGTTATCCTGGTTGTCGGACCGTCCTGAACCACCGTAGGCAAGATCATCACGCTGGTCATAGCCTCCACGGTGATGAGATCCATCGTGCTGAGGACCTCCATAGCCACTTGAACCTTGGTGATGAGAGTGGTCGCCGTACCGATGAGAATCATCGCGACGGCGTCGATCATCATCAGATTCCGAGTCACTGCTGCTGGTCGAATCGCCAGAGAAGGCTCGAGGACGTCCATCTCGATGCTGCTCCTTGTTCTTCTTGTGCTTCTTGAACTTGTGCTCAATCACGTTGGCACCAATGGCACCAGCGGCAGCACCAGCAAGGGCGCCGAGGATGCCACCTCCGGCCTTGTGAGCTGCCCATCCAGCAGCACCACCTCCAACAAGGGTGGCACCCAGCCCTCGCTCTCCATCGGGACCGCCTTGGCCAGGTTGACCTTGATCGCCGCCGGCATAGGCTGAAGATCCCCCATATTGTCCGCCTTGTTGTTGGCCGTAGGGCGAATGGTCGCGGTTATCGTAGCCGGACTGTTGAGAACCACCGCCGTAGTTAGGTCCTTGCGAATACTGATTCTGTTTTAGTGATCAGTTAGCTATGCCACTTGCAACATGGAGCCTGATAGTGGGTTCACCAACCTGCTGAGGATAGCCCTGCTGCTGCTGCTGCTGCTGGTTGTAGCCCTGTTGGCCATAGCCCTGCTGATTGTAGCCTTGCTGGTTGTACCCTTGCTGACCGTAACCCTGCTGGCCGTAGCCCCCTTGCTGTCCTTGCTGTCCCCCGCCTCCGCCGTAGTAGTCCTGAGCTGACATGGCCTCTTGATTGTGAGTGCTTGGAAAGTCGTAAATCGATGCGAAAATGAACAGGGAGTAGGTGACGAAGGCAAACCAGGACAATCGAACATTCCGACCGAGAGCGACGGCGCTCGCATTTATTCCCCAACATTCCGCTCGCGTCATCAGGGTTGATACGAGCCGGCTGACCACCCGCAGCCCACCAAAGCTTGGCCTTGGCACATCTTGTGTCTTGCTTGCCAACCTCAGCTGATATCATCCACCCTTCTTGTCACGGTGGCGCAGCGCTGGCCCAGAAGTCCCCCTGCCGACGTTCACCACAGCCTATGAAGCTACAAAGCACGGAATTGCGGCACTTCTCCACAACTTGGCGGCCGGATGCGTCGGCAAGCCCAGCTGTGGCTCGGCGCTGGGCGCAGGTACAAAAGGCGGAGTCCAAGGTCGGGGCAGGGAGACTCGGCGTCGCCGGATTGCCCCAAAAACATCAAGGGACGGCCAACTTGCTGAAGGGTTGTTTCTGAATTGACTTGGCACGTGTCTTGGCATCACCCTTGGACACGCGGCCACCGAGTCCCTTATGTAAGAGAACCCAGAGGCCAAGGGGTGGAGCGCATGTAAGACCAGTTCCCCTCAGTTGGCACTGCCTTCCTCCAAACTTGGCACGTTAAAGCCTAGTAAATTCCCGACAAGAACCTTATTGATGGAACTTGACCAAAGGACCAGCCACTTTCGTTGGGATTTGGTGAGCGATTTCTGTCTGGAATGCGCAACTGCCGGCAGC
>JABFFE010000835.1:0-17461 GCA_013623625.1 Fusarium setosum | reverse complement strand
GGGACGGAGTTTCTGTGTTAAGGCGGAGATCTCATTCCTGGCAAAGATCGAGGCAGGGGGATGAGATCGCTGCGTTTCTACATGCGAGTTCGAATTCGGTACCGGCCTTATCGTCCAGAATACTCGGTCGTCTCGTTGAGGAAACTAAAAAAGCTCGGGGCGTCGTCGAAATCGTCAACGTGATCGAGGTCAAGGGTGTCGGAATTGCAGCAGGGTGACGAGAGCAGTTCGTTTCGTTTCGTGCGGCCGCTAACAGAACAAAAGGAGAGACAGGTTAGACCAGAGACACGAGGGTCTAGCGAGCGAATCCCGCAGTGAGGGAGAGCCGAAGCGTGAAGTTGTAAGAAGGAAGGGAAAAAAAAGAGCGAGAGGACTTGGCGGAAATCCGGCTCGGACTGGACCAAAAGATTGATCCCCAATCATGGACCTGCGTCTGGCTTTGGCTCGAGGTGTTGTTTCTCCCCGTCGCAACCCAACCCGACCGGGGGCCCGGGTACCCGTACCTGCGGTACCTCCAGAATCTCTAAGGTACTAGGTAGGGGCGCATCCGGGTACCTTGCCTGCCTGTAAGTCCAGCGCTGTGCAGCGCCCTGCAGAGCCCAGAGCCAGCCCAGGAGGGCGCTACAGCAGTGCTTACAGGGCTGTTGCAGGACCTCCCGGCGCTGGGGACACCGGTGGAGTTTGGGTGGCCGTTCCCCACTGGCTCCCTCGTGCGCGCCCGGCTGCAGCTCTCCACAGTGAGGTGAGGTGAGGTGGCTTTCAGGCTGGTGACACCCAGCAGCAGCAACCACGCGGACAACAAAGCAATGCTTTCAAGAGACTTGCAAGTAAACAATGCAGATCTCGATGACGGCTTCGGCACTGATACCTGGTGTCTTTGAAGTCAGATGTCTTGACTTACAATGCCTCAAGCATCCCCTCTTTGAAACACGTTCATGCCATGCCATGCTTATGCTCATGCCATGTAATGCAATGCATTCACTCACACAAGTGCCTTCGATATCTACCGACTCGACACATGTACGGTACCTGTCCGGGTAAGGCTACAAAGAAAACATGCCCGGTTACCTTATTGGGCGAGACCTCTCATGAAAATGTCTCAAAAATCCTCGACAAAAGAGTCGACGACGAGTCATAAATCAGAGACATTCGAGTATGCCGTCCCCGGAAATCAGCAACGGGTTACGACATTGGGACGCCTCACCGCCGGCAAGGGCAATTACAAAGAGCCCAGAGGCCGAAACCGAAGAATGTTTGTTCACGTGTACCTCGTGTCGTTCAACCCCGTCGTCATGCAAAAAAAAAAAAAAAAAAAGATTGTCTTGACATCCAATCCGGGTTATTCTCTTTCAGCCTGCTCCTCCGACGCCTCGACTACTAGTTGTGTCAAGGATCGGACCTAAGCGACAACCAACTGCCAACAAATCCAGGTATCTATTCCCTGCTCAGAGGTAACTATACCGATCTATCCATCGACTACCGCCCCTAGCCTCGGGCCACTAATGCGTCTCATCCTGGCTGTACAACAGAGCCTGGCCTGCGAACCTTCGATCTTGGTGCGCATCGCCAACACCCCCAACTCGAGAGCACGCTTGCTCACCTTTCCCTCCCGCCAAGGATATCTCACTGCCGATCGATTTCAGCTCTCTTGCGCGCGCGGGGGATTTGGCTGTAAGCAGTAACCAGTGCTAGGATTATCCCCTGATCAAAGCGTCTCCCGCTTGACCAGCGTGACGTGACGCTGGCATGACGATGTCTCGCACCCTCCATTGACAGGGCAGCCAGGGACACACGTCAATGCGGCAGGGCATCCTCGTTTCGTCCTTGCGACGTCTTACCAATTGGTTGGTAACAATAGGTACGCGTGTATGCCCTCGCAGGCCATACCAGAGCCGTCGGTCAACCGAACGATTTCAGTAAACGCCGGGCGGGATATCTCACCTCTTGGCACCTTACATGCTCGTATTCCTCCTCTGGAGCAGCACTTATCGTCGTCAACAGCACCCAGCCGTCCCGAGGACAAGGTACTTCAAGCCACCATCGTTTTGTATCTCAGGGCCTGGACATGTTGGTGCGCGCACGCATAACGCCGCAAATCAATCCAAAACGCCCTCACAACCGGTCCAATAGTCAAAGCACTCGACGTCGATCCAACTTGCTTTGGATTCATGATATTGAATTGCAGCCCGTACAGGTTCAAAAGGCAACTGACAGGAATACGAACACTGATGCCTACTAACTCCAACCGCATTAAGCCCTTCAACAACCAGTTACCAAACCTCAGGAACCATACACCTATATTACAAAGCATTCAGAAATGCTCCCACATTCTCTGAAGCGCCTGTTGGCCCTCTTTTTACCATCCATGTCTGTCTTTTAATCCCGGTCCGCGGTAAATCCATTGTAAACAAAGCTTCCTCTGCCCGCTTCAATCAGTCCCGTCACCTGGTAATGTTCGACTGAGGCCCGCCTCAGCCCACCACTCATCTGGGATATCTTCACGTCGCGCCAAACTGCGAACGATACGCTGCATGCCCATCCAATCTTCCTCTCCCAAAAGTGTGTTGTTTCCCGATGTTGTTGAGCTCTCTCGGTTTCTTCTTCGTCGCTCTGGCCCTTGCTCATCATCCGAGTTCCCCACGGATAATTGTCCCACCCATGCATGATTTGGGAGGGAGTGGATAAAACTAAATGACAACGGTTCGTTGAGCTCGGAATCCCTCATCTGATCGCTCACGGCATTGGTCGCGGGGCCGTCGGGGGATCTGCGTTGTCTCGAGCCCGGGCCTTCGGAACTGACTGCCCCACTACCCCGGCTGGTGGTACCGTCGGCCGGTCCATCCAAGTTGAAATCAGGTACTCGTACTCGGACACGGCGCAATTCTTCTCGGCGCCGGCGGATTCGAGCAAAGTCGGGATGCTCATAGTCGGGGCCTTCCGTATCAGAATTCTCACATCCTGACTCGCAAGCCTGATCAGCTGCTGTATCGTGGGCCGGCTCTGGAGCAGTAAGGGATGTGCTTGATGAGGCGCCGGCGCTCTGGGATGCAACAGTCGAGGCAAAGGATGATCCTGCGCTGGGTGGTTGAGGGTCGGGTGTGAGTGTGGTCAAAAGCGTATCCCACACCTCGGGACTGAGGCTCCTATCACGATCACCTAGTCCATCCAGGCCTCGGTTGCGCTGGAGAGTTGCGTTGCGCCGTGAAGACGGAGCCGCACGAGTTCGGAGCTCAGTCCTTCGGCGTCGGCTAATCGCATCCACATCCGACGAGGAGCGAGGGATAGAAGGCTGCTGCACCAATGGAGGTAGCCTTGTCCGTGACCGTAGTCCCTCTTCTTCACGATCCTGTCTGGAGGTGACTGGCCCAACCTAAAAGTGGTATTAGCAATGGCGCTCTCCAACTGGAAACACATATCCATGTCCAGTAAGGACAGGATGTGGGAAAACTCACGATCCGAGCGCGGGCATATCGAGGGCGAGTTTCAAATGTCCACCATCCAAGGTCAACCTCCTCATCTGGCAAACCGCTGGATGGCTCCCTATCCTGGAGACTACTACCGTCCCGGAACAGCGAGTTGATTTGCTCCTCCAGTTGATCCCTTCGGCGATCTTCGGATCTGGTCATCTCCCTCAACACGTCGCGGAATGGTCGTGGGCGGCGCAAGCCATCAGGGCCCATGATGGTTTCGGCATCGGGTGCGTAGCTGGATTCAGCCCATACCGGACGGCCGTCTCTACCGGCCAATGTGCTCGCCTGTCGCAGCGAACCATTCGTCATCCGGTCACGGATGGAAACGTGACGGCGCAACGCAGCGCGACGTTCCCGAGAGTCGGGGCGTGCATGGCGACGAATGCCTGAACGGGAAGGCGACGTCACCCTGTTCTTGTCTGCAGCTTTGGGTGGGAGATCCGACTCAACAGGGGCAATAAACAACCTGCAGGGACAACAGTCAATCAGCGCACATCATTTGCAAAAGGAGGTCGTCACTACAGCGACGAATATTAAATGCACGAGGCGCGCATGGTAATAACGGCAAGATGCACTCACGGCCGGGACACGATCTAGGTTGCGCTGATGTGGTGAGGCGATAGCGACAAGATCGATCGACCGGGGAGTCATTGCGTTGGCGCGATGGCAACGAGAAATAAAGGCAGAAAAACAAGGATGCGCTTACGGGAGGCCCATGGTCGTTTAGCAGCGAATGCCAAAGAAGCGAGCGACGGAAAGAATAAAATAACCGGGCAGCGAAAGTCGGCTGTCGAGCGAAAATGCAAAGTGTCCAAGAGGTGATGTTAGGACAGGAACAGGCGACGGGTAGTTGATGACGGCGCTGCCTAGAGCCGGAAACGTGAAGCGTGAAGCGGGTAATTAACCGGTGGAGAGGATGAAAGAATATGGAGTCGGCGAAGGCGCGGGGGGCGAGATTCGAGAAGAAAGTGATAAAAATGGAAGGGCGAATCAGGTGCGATGAGGGGGGTCTTGAGGCTTAAGGGCGTCCCTTTCGCGTCGTGCGCGTCAAGAGAGGCGTGTTTCTTGCGACGCGGTTAAAGAATGTTAGTGGGGAGAGGCGAAGGGCGACGCAAAGTCCCAAACGCCTATCAGATCATAGCAGATGTGGCTCGTGCGGAAGGTTGCCGAAACCGGCGACATCTCGGGGTCTGTGGCTGGTTCGAGCGTGGCTAGAGCCCGAATAGTGGATCCATTAAGGTTCTTTCAGAACTTCGATCGCTTCGAGTGAAAAAACGGCCGGGGGATGGACTCACTCATGCGTTTGCATCGATGCTGATATCCAGCTTCTTGGCATCCCTAACCAGTCAATTCACCCCGGGACCGCCTCAATTAGCGTCCCCGGAGCCTCATACGGCACCTCGTCACCGCAGCGCCGGGCTCGGTGAGATGCCGTCTCACCTTCACCATGTCTTCCTCTCAGGAAATCCAGTTCGCGATTAACCGCATCTATCGCGCCCTGGCCAGTAAGAGGAAGGCGGGCTACCGGGATATCCGCCTAGGCCTCGATCGCATCAACCGAGTCGTCCCAGACAAGCAGGAGTGGAAGGGCATCCATGTCGGCGGTACCAATGGCAAAGGCTCAATATGCGCCTTTCTCGCCGGTCTGTTCAAGCTCGCAGGCCTTGGCTATGGGAGCTTCACCTCTCCGGCCTTTCCGGAAAGGCACAACGGTATCACAATCAATGGTCTTTATGTAAATCCGAGGATGTACGAGATGGAGGTGAAGCACGTGGAGGCCAAATGGGAGAGCGTCGCCTCTGGCTGGAGGTTTCACCATGGCGAGGACCCTCAGGGCCTCTCACCATTCGAGTTGGAGACGGCAACGGCCTTCCGCGTCTTCAATAAGATGCACGTCCCCTACGGCATTGTCGAGGTGGGCATGGGCGGAGCAACCGACGCCACCAATGCTATGAAGCAGAAGGCTGTCACCGTCATCTCCAAGATCGGCCTTGACCACCAAGAGTATCTCGGGAACAACATCGAAAACATCGCCAAGGTCAAGGCCGGCATCATGCGGAGAAATGTACCTTGTATCGTCGACCATACTAACCCTCCCTCTGTTATCCGTGTCCTCAGAGAGCACGCTCGCGAAGTAGGGACGGACGTTATTCTCACGTGGAAGGCCGAGCCCTTCCTCTTGACACTCAACAATCAGAAGTGGAAGCTCGAGAGCTACCAGGTTCAGAACCTTCTCTGTGCAGCTCTAGCATTCCGCCACATGTTCCCCCTGAAAGAAATCAACCTCGACAAACTCATGGCTACGGAGCCTTTCTTGCCTGGACGGATGGAAACGGTTGAGGTTTACCCACCGGCTTCTGGTCTTGAGTCGAGGAATATCCTCGTCGATGGAGCTCACAACATGCTCGGAATTGAAGGGCTCGTCAGTCACGTCGACAAGCATCTGCGGCAAGAGGATCAGCCGGTAACCTGGGTTATGGGCATGTCTTCGAGCAAGCACAAGCCATTCCACCAAATCATCGACAAGGTTGTCCGACCTGAAGACAACTTTGCCTTTGTCGAGTTCACTCCCGGTCCCAACGATCCTCAGCCTGCACCCGCCAACTACGGCACTGACCACGCCAAGACGATTCTCAAAACCCCTGAGCAAGTGTACGATGGGGAACCCAACATCACAAGCGCTCTTCCATGGGCATGCGAGAAGGCCGGTAAGGATGGACCGGTAGTGGTAACTGGAAGTCTGTACCTCATCCGGGAACTATTTGGCCTTGAAGGCGTCCGCCGAGCACGAGAGCTGGGCACCCGGAGGCCTGGACGGTCGCAACTATACCGATATACACAGATGGCGCAAGAGAGGAACCTTACGGAGGAAGAATCTCGAGAGTTTAAGCGAGCGCGGCGACACTTTCATCTTTCGCCCGCTCGAAACAAGACATTTGCCAAGGTGAGCAAGGGTGGCAGTCCCGAGTCTCCAGCAGTATCGGCGGAAACATCAGAGCTGCAACGGAAGGCTGCCCACCACAAACAGCAGGAGGAACGATACCGAAGAACCATAAAAGCCATTCAAAACGACATGAAGCAGCTCGAGGTGGGCGAGAGCGCCGAAAAGCCGGACGAGTCAGTACAAAACCTCGCCGCGCGGCTCGACGATGTAGAGAAGCAGGCTGCAAAGCACAGGGAGGAATACGAGGCTGCAATGACCAAGATCAGGGGACGGCCCGCGTTGGCTCACAAGAAGTACATGAGCCACCGCAAGATTTTCGGACGGCCAAAGAAGCCCAAGGCCACGACCAAGTCGCCGTTCCTCCTAGCGGCCGGCGCGGAGCCCGCCCCCGTGGAGCCCAAGCCCAGCGTAACATGGAACGATGAGAAGGCGGACGAGAAGGCGGCCTCGGCTGCGAAGAGGCAGGCCTTGAGGAGGAAACTGGCTGCTCAGAAAAGGGCGGAGAAGGATCCCTTTGCTGCAAAGTTCACTTCTAGTCGGAGAGATCAATGAGCAGCTAAACTGTTAGATGGGGTGTATATGTCTTGAATATTTATAGCCGACTGTACTACTATAAAGCGAGGGTGGTATCGATCAGGAGCATATGATACGGAGATTGGCAGGGCCCGGCTGTACATTACGATGATATAGGGGAATAGTCCGTCTTTGGTCTGGAGCATGAGCTTGTCTTTAGTTGATGATAGCATCTCAATATTTCACATCACGACCACTCCAGTCACAAGCCTGAGTGAATGAGGCTTTCTACCATATCTATACTCTCGGCTCTTAACAATCCACGTTGTTTGCTCAACCAAGCATGAATTGACCTGTAAGGACATCACATGATCAGACCCTCATCCCTCACTTCCACCCTCGATTCCTCTGAATCCCCTCATCATCCACTTCCCCATGGCTCCCACACACCTCATCATCGTCTGCTGCCACGGCATCTGGCTCGGCGGCCCAACCCTCGGTGCTGACGAATCCGAATGGCTCATTGCCGACTTTCAGCGCGGGGAAACGCCCACCTTCGTTCAGCACATCAAGGCCGGAGTAGAAGCCTTCTCTCTGGACCGTCGCAACTCTGTGCTGGCGTTTTCAGGGCAAGCTCCTCACTCCTATAAAAATGCAAAATGCTAACTGTGACCTGATAGAGGCCCCACGCGCAAGGAGACCAAGTTATCCGAAGCACAGAGCTACGCCAACATCGCAGCGGTGAACAAGCACTGGGGTCTTTTGCAGGGCGAACCATCCAGCCAGGAGATCTTGGTCGAGGAGCGGGCTCTTGACTCTTATCACAACGTGCTCTTTTCCCTGACACTCTTCTACTCCCACTTCAAGGCGTGGCCGACAAAGATGACAATCGTGAGCCACGGGTTCAAGAAAGAACGGCTCATCGACGGGCACTGTGCAGCGATTGGATATCCCCTGGAGCGCGTGGCGTTCATTGGCATAGACCCCCCAGGTATGGTAGCTGCTGCTGCTGGGGCTTCAAAGGAGGGAGACAAGGACGAGGCAATGAAGGGTGTTGGGCTTGCCATGGGCGAGTGGAGGAGTGACCCCCATGGCCGAGGCGAGAGTCTAGCTGGGAAGAGAGCCAAGAGGAACCCATGGACTGTGAAGCAGGGCGTTTTCCCAGAAGATGACTGTGATCGTGGTAGCTTGGTGGTGAAGATGGAAGATGGGAGTGAGGTCATGGATGAGAACGCAGCAAGGCCATGGTGATGTGTGCATCTAGATATAAACATCTTTAGAGTATACCGCGAGATCTAGACCGTCTATAGAACGCTTCTCTCCCCATCTCTAACCTTTCCCCTGCCCCGTGGCCCCTTTTCCACCGCATCAACCAGAAACCTCACTGCATCCTCCACCATGGCAGCACTAAATCGATGTCCCACGCCATCATACACTCTATCATCCAACACCACGCCTCCATCCTGATACCAACCCCCTTCGCCCACCGCCTCCTTCAACAGCGTCACCAGCGGTCGGCTGTTTGCGTATGGAACTAACGCGTCCTCGGCCCCTGAGCAGAGAAGCAGCTTCTTGCCTCGCACGCGTGCATTGAGGATGGGCTTTAGGCGAGCTTGCTCAGATACAGGGAGGGATGAAGACTGGATAGGTGATGTACCAAAGAGCAAGGCTTTCGGGTCGTTGCTGAGACAAGTTTTGACGAGGTCTTGGGGGAAGTATCTGCTCCCGACGAAGCCAGCACCACAATCGAGTTCCGCTAGAGCAGCGCGATCGCTCATGAGGCCTGTCTCATCATTAGCTCACGCCTCACTCCTCGTAGTCATGAAGTCTCACCCATATAGTCCGGACATCCGACCACCACTACAGCGGCATCGATCCTCTCTTCTCCAAGCCAGGCCTGCCACGCAGCATGTCCTCCCAGACTCCAACCCAGACACACGTGCCCATCAACCTGGCGGCCAACGTACCCAGCAACGAGGTCCATCAGCCCGCGCATGTCCGCCACGCCGCCCTTGACCATTCCCATCATGTCAATCGCATGGCTTGCATTCCCGCCGTCCCAGGCCTGGTTCGCCGACTCGCTGACAAGCCGAGTGCCGTGGTTGGGCATGTCAAAGGCGAGGGCGATGAGGCCTCGCTTAGATGTATCTCCGGCGTGTGCGTTCCATGCTGCAATAGTCCGGCGGGCAATGTCGTGCATGCGGGCTCGAGTTCGCAGGCGCGGGTGGAGGAGCCATAGGCATGTCACTAGGGCATTGGCAGGGAGCTCATCGAGGCCGTAGACGTCGACGAGGAGGCCGGCCATGGGGAGCGTCTTTTTGGAGACGGTTGGAGGGGGCGGTAGGCCCTTTGTTGCGTAGGTATCGGCCATATTAATATATAGTTGCCGGGGCAGGGGACCGGAGACTTGATGATCAACCTGATGGAGGTCCAGGTAGTGTTGGATTCGCATCGGGATCCATGGATCCTCTGGTGGTGCAAGTCGATGATGTGTGGGTCCAGGGTAGAACCGGTGTCACTCCGAGTGTTTTATTGTTGCAGTTGTCATTTAGTCGACCTTGATTTGAGATGTCTTTGCTGTTGGTGTGATAAAGGCTATCGTATAATCCCAAGGATTATGACTATGAATCGGAAGTTGGAATTCAATAATCGTGGTGATGGAAGCGAGGGATTGAATACCGCGCCCGGCAAAGCAACTCTTAAAACATCCATTTTTCATAGCAACCAACTTGGCAAAGGAATCGCCAATATGATACCTGTACAAAGAGTTTCATCTAGTCTGATTTAACATTCACCAACAAATACATAGACCAAGGCTAGAATGAAGAGCATAGTTCACATCGGAGGGGCATGACAATACCAGACCTTCTTGCGATCCCGATGCAACCACACCCAGTTCATTTCTCTCATTATCCTCAGAATTACTAAATTCGCGCTACGTTGCTGCATGCAACTAACATATAGTAAAATAAAAAGCCAACATCATATCAATATCGCCATGCTGCGCAACAAGCAAGAACAAAAAGTGTCTGCCCAACCCTTCCAACGCCAGTGCGGTGTTGCGCCTTTCCCTTTGCCCACTACCAATCCCGTCCCATCCCAGGTTTCCCAGTCCCTTATGCTGCCTTGAAAAACAATGTATCGGTTCCGAAAAGTCGACGCCCTCTCTTCTAGCTCCGGCTCGGAATCGGCCTCGGGCTGGGAGCCCTGCCCTCCGTGTCTGTATGTTATGTCCCGAACGATGTCGGTATAGTTTGCGTGCTCCTGGAAAGCATCCGGTTTCTTAGTCCACTTTCCAGTGGTCATGCTCGTCAGAGCCCAGATAGAGCTCCACGCCGTACAGGACCATCGTGAGTCCAATGTTGGTCCACTGCCAGGTGCTGCCCTCAACATCACCGCCCCTGAGCGTCCAACCATCAGGGCCTTCGCTCGTGGAGAAGTGTTGTAGGAGCAAGCTAGTGTAGATGGCTATTAAGATGGACGGCGAGAACCAGCTAAGGAAACCCAGGAGCCTGCTGGCCGCTTCCGAGTCTTCCCAGTCCGGTTCTTGCATCATTGCCCGCGCGCCAGACTCGCGGATCGAGGGGATGATGCGCGTTGCACAGTAGAATACTAATGAGCGGTAGGTCAGGGAGATAATGACCGATGGCGTGATGGTCTGAAAGGCCGCATAGAGCAGGGCCAGGGACGAGTGAACGGCGTAGGGCAGCGAGCTCAGCATGTGAAGGAAGGTCGAGTAAGATGCCATGATGATAGGTGGCAGAGGAGGAATGTCGGGCTGAGAGCTGTCTTGACCCTCAGCTTGGTCGGTGTTTTCCGAGGGTAGGTAGTCGGTGAAAATTTGATAAACGCAGAGGACGACATAGGCAAACAGAAGCGACGACTCTATGGGGTTGCCTCGGCCGCTGCCAATACCAAATGCGCAGAGGAAGACGGCCGTGGTCATGGCGATGCCGATCAAGGTGGCGTCAACATTACTGATCTGGGGGAACTGTGCAACTCTCCAGAGGAAGTAGACGGCACTCGCCATGATGGAGCTGGAGAAGACGAGCAGGACGATCTACGCAAATGTTAGCATATGTTTGAGCTCGAGCTCGTTATGTAGACTTACCACCCAAGTATCGCTTCTTCCCCGGTTGACAAGCCACCTGGTGAGCTGTCCTGCGGCCTGAATGACGAGCAAGGTACAGAACCCCTCCAGAAGCTGGAACACGGGTCCCGAATACCGCAGCACATTATCCCACCCTCCAAGCATGACCGTCTCGACCAAGCCATCTTTGCCAAATATCCACTCTGTCCAACTCGTGCTCTTGGAGTTGAATAGCCCTCCCAGTGTCCGCTCTACCCAGTTTGTGCTGCCGGCATCCACAGCAAACTGGCCCAACGACCAGATCAGTAGAGAAGGGATGATGATCCACTGTGAGAGTCTCAAGAAGCCAGACAGGACAAATCGTGACCTTGACTTTTCGGGTGTTATCAGCTCGAGGGTCGAGTAGACAAGGTAGAAGAGGAAGAGGGCCAGGCTGTAAGCCAGCCCGCTGTCACGGCCGCCGACATCGAAGGCGACTGGGATGGAGAGGACGATGCTAAGCAGGAAGATGGAGCTGAAGAACGCCCTGAATAGCCACCACATCGGAGCGACGAGATGGCAGGCGAAGGCCGCGCCAAGGGAGCGGAGGGGTTCGAGGTTGTGCGTTCAGCAGTGGACGAGAAGGGTGCGCATCTAAGCGCGCCAGGCGACGTCGGTGGATGTCGTGATATCTGAGGGTTCACCCGGTATGCGGAGTTGTTCAAGGGAAGAGTCTGTTCATCGGTGTCGCTTGTGCAGCCGGTCGTTCGTTCGTCAAAGCTCGTTCGATGAGGTCTGCTGGCTCAAGGGACGGTGAAAAGCGAAAGAAGGGCGTGGTACAAGATGCGAGAGCGAACGCGGTCAGGTTGAGTCGGCAGGTTGTTGTCAAGACAAGAAGCGGACCGTGGGATTTCTTGGGTTGGCCCGCTGGTCTGCCTAATCAAATCAACGGAGCAGAAAAGGAGCTTTGGCACTCGGCTGTTGCTTGGTGTTTGGCCGTGACTTCTTGGCTGGGCGAAGCAATGTGGCTAAATCAGGTAGCCACCAATTTTTCTTATCGCTAATCTTCACGTGGATTACGCAGGAGCTCAGCGCAAGTTGACGTTTTTCTTCCAGTGGCACTCGGCCGCTAATTTTGGCGGGGGAGCTTGGGCGTTTTGTGACCTCTGGCACGTGTCACTCAACATGTTCTGGCAGTGAATTATTGGGAACTTCTGTGCGGCTTTAAGTCTCTATGATAAGAGCTCGAGGCCGACGGAGCAGAGAAAGACAAAATAGAGGCCAGGGCCAAGTCTCAGGTTTATTAAGAGGCTTTCTGAGTTCCAGGTTTCTTTTATCAGAGCAAGCCAAACAGGACACGCTGCGATGACTCTGTCCTGCCACACTAACATGATAGGCTCCCAGTGGAACAAGCAATCAAGGACGAACGACTTCGGAAGGTTACAGTAGATCCAAGTGACGGCAGCAAGGGGCTTGTTGCTCATTGGCATTTCACTTGAAACCCAGTTATTCTCTCCCAGTTTACCAACATCCCGGTTGACGGCATACATCAAACTCGTCGCATCATCTTGCATATCAGTTTCTTGATCCAAGGAACATGAGGACTGACGAACCCTTCTCTAGTTAAACTCGATTTGGCTTAGTCGTCTCGTCATGACAAACTGGGATGGGGTCATGAGGGGTCACAGCTGGGTTTGTGTCTTTCATTCACTTAGACGAGGTTATCCTTGTAACCATCGCCATCTCATCCCGTGACTTGCACACAGCACAAACCCACTTTAGGCCAAGACCTTTGGCTCCAGGTCGTGCTGGAGCCACACCAACTTTACTCCTTCATCATCACGTCTCCTCACTTCATCCGAATGCGCAAAATTCGCCATTTGAACTTTTCCCTACCCTTACTGCCTTGCGGAAATGCCCAAAGCAATCACCATGTCTTGTATTTGTGCTAGTGCCATGATACTCGATTTCCCATGCCGAAAAACCCTTTGATTACCATTCCTCTCCTTGTCTTAGTGATTCAGCTTTGGTTATTCGCCAGTCAGGCTCGAGACCAGATTTGCTCCCTTCCACCAAGCGATACGATACGATACGAAACGAATTCGAGCGCGCGTAACCCTTGCTTCCGATCCTGCGAGTCGAAATCTCCCTCTCGAAAAATTACACTTCAATAGGATCACCACCATGTCCAAGTCCAGCAAGTGCTGAGCCTTCTTGACGGAAAGAAACGTATAATGCGAGTGCATGCGTAATGTCTTTTTAATAATCTTTCCATTCCAATAATGCCCTGCCCTTGTTGTGTTATACTTGCGTTGTGTTGTGATGCTGGTGGTTGGTGGTGATGTGGTCGTGGTGGTGATGGCATCAACTACATAAAAAAGTTGTTGGATGCGGCAGATACCTCGGGGATGACCTCAAAACACCTCAAACCATCATCGCGGGCCAATTTTGCGGGCAGGAAAGGCTTCATGCGGGTTGCGCTCCCAAGTCGGGCTGCCAGCTGCTCGCCAGCTGCCACTCCTCGAGTGGCATCACCACCGCCTCACCACCAAGCCTCGCCCACCACCCCTCGCTATGGTCACCGCTCACCGCTCACCTCCTGAGGCCTCACCAGGAGGGGATCAGACCAAGGGTACCCTTATATGTTAAAATAATTGCAATGTTTTCCAACGGGGGGTAGAAGGCGCCGTGGTAAGCGGTCAGGTCAAACTACCTCGCCGGGTGGATAAGGGGGTCGACTTCCGAATACGCCAGTACCGACGACGAGCGATCGAGTTCGAATCCGAGTACCGACGACAAAAATTCCCGACGACACTTCCCGACGACAACCCGAGTAGAAACGAGCAACAACCGAGCGACAGAGATGTAGGAGCCCATCGACTGACGGCTCCGAACTCTTTTGTCAGTTTGACCAATTTTTTTTTGCTTGTTTTTGCGGGTGCCAGATGCATATATGACCTTGTAGCTATGTTGAATTAAAGTTTCTGAATTTCTTTGAATTTTTTACTATGTGAAATTGCGGTTCTACGTTGTGAATTTACTTTGATATTGAGACGTGAGGTTGCATGTTGGAATCGCATGATGGCGCCAATTGGCTGGATTCCAGATCGCCCAGAGATCGCCTAGCCCTTGGCACTAGCTTGGCGATAACCTCGCTTCTGTGGGTATCAAATGTGCTCACACGACATGCATCGCGGTCGAGACGCGACATTGGGGAATAAGCTTATTTTTTCGCTCACGTACTCGAACGTGGGCCAACGGGGAGATGTGCTCCCCGAACTCCCCGTACAATGAATCGGGACGAAAAGAAATGCCTCGTGGACCTTTGCGACGATGACACCGTTGGCACGAGTCTGACATGTCTGATCCCTGAAGAAATAAAGAGAGCTGAAACGTTCGAGACCTCACAATTCAGGACTGCCCGATGAGCCGCGAATCCTTTCGTTCTAGCCTAAATGACGTTTTTTAAGGCTATGTTGATGCGAGTGCAGTCCCCGGTCGGTTACTTGAGAATAGCGCCACTCTTTTATTCCCGCCGATGGGACCGAGTGTGTTCCGGACCCTCGGGGGCCCTCTTGGCTTGTCGGAAGCCTCCCTTTAGTTGGACATGTTACAGATCACATCATGACAATTTCGGCATCATGCTTGAAAGATTCAAGCCTTGGACGATGGACTCCCCGAGAGGCTGGAAACAGAACTCTGCGTGGGGATGAAAAACACAGGAAAAGGAGTGCTTGACGTAACGTGAACGAACAATGGCCCGGCATGAAATGAGATGGAGTGACGTTGGCTTGCAGAAATTTTCCATCGCGACGATCATCAAACCCAGTTGGTTTATCTTCCTGAATGCCCTCATTCCCTCGATGCTCTCAATGTCGTCGATGTTTGCGTCTGATCGCCGCCCTGGTCGACGCCTCCTCAACTATCTCTATGCTCACGAGCTGATCAAATTGCGTGCGATCTATTGATTTCAGCTCGGGAGGTTGTCGCGCTTGGCATACAAAAACATCGTCCGTTGTGGGAGCTGTTCCTCCTCGATTCGGTCTCGCCCCCTAGCACCTAGTTCTCATCACGTATAGGCTACGTTACGGCTCGTCCGAACACCCCACGCTCCCGTGGGAACGTAAACCAATCGCTCCTCTGAATCACCCTTTGTTCAGAAACCTGTTGGCCAGCCTCCCCCGGTCCCTGCACATGTTTCTAGGCATCTGCGATCGACCAGACGGGGATCCCGGTGGATTGGCATTTTACGCGAATGATGCGATTCCCGCTGCCGTTTACTGGCTGACATGCAGCTCGAGCCTGGGTCGTCGGGGTTTTGACAGGCCAGCACCGGATGTTCGGCACATGGCGCGGAGCACAGCGGGACGGGGTGGAGGAGCGGTGGATCTTCTCCGCCGCTCCGGGTGGATGACGACGGTTCGTCGTGCTGGGAGGTCGGGCGACGCCTATGGGGTGCGTGGGCGTGATGGCCTGCGTCTGATCGGCTAGTGCGAGCTTTACTGGCGAAATGGACCGATGTGGAAGGTGTGCGACGGGGGCGTTGTGAGCAGTACGCGACTCGAGCGAAATGGCGACGTGAGATCCTACGTACTGGAGAGTGATGGACCATGCGTAATAGCCCAACGGTAGAAACCGACCCTGTCAGAGAGCGGAGGTTAGTTAGCCTTTTTGGTTCTTTAAAATGCAGCCTTATCCCCCGTTACACTCTGCTAATCACAATTGAGATTTGTGTCAGCTCGTCTTCCTTTCTGGGGCCGTGGCCATCTTCTGACTCCTTTGTCGGTCAATTGATTTGACCCGTGCTTGACTTTATCCTGTCTTTACCTGGTCAGCACTGTTGTGTCTGGTTCCCCCAGCTTCAGCCAATCGACATACCTTTGACTCGTCTCGAACATCGATCGACCCGTCCACAATGGCTGAAAAGACATCCTTCAACTCGGGGCCCAACAGTCCTGACCCGGAGCGCCGTCCCTCTCAAGTTCAGACTCCTTCTTCGCGATGGGCATCTATCTTTGGGGGCAATGGCACAACTGTCGGCCCCCGAATTGCAGAGCTGCCCGAGTTCGTCAAGCGAGAGGCTTCTGATTCTGAAGACTCGAGTTCCGCCATCCTCAACAAGCAAATCGCGGCCGAAGAAGGAGAGCAAATCCAGTACCGAACCTGCTCGTGGCAAAAGACGGCCGGCCTGCTCTTTAGCGAGTACATTTGTCTGGCCATTATGAGTTTCCCCTGGTCGTATAGTGTCCTTGGTCTCGTGCCCGGTCTGATCTTGACTGCTGTCGTTGCTATCATTGTGCTCTATACCAGTCTTGTGTTGTGGGAGTTTTGCTTGCGTCACCCCGAGCTGCGCGACGTTTGCGACATTGGACAGATGCTCTTTTGGGGTAAGGAGTGGGCTTGGTGGGCGACGGCTGTCTGCTTCATCCTGAACAACACCTTTATCCAGGGTCTGCACGTTTTGGTGGGAGCCAAGTACCTCAACACCATGACTGCTGCCGACGATGTTGGTAGCTGCCGCACCGTTATGTTTTCCGTCATCGTCACCATCATCTGCTGGGGAGCTTCGTTGCCCAGGACGTTCGACATGATGTCCAAGCTGGGTACTGCGTCGGCCTTTTTCACCTTCATCTCAGTCTTGCTCGCGGCCATTTTTGCTGCCATCCAGAGTCACCCTGCTGGATATGATCTTGCCAAACTCGGCAACCCCATTGTGACCGCTGTCCCAGTCAAGGGCACAACCTTTGTCAATGGCATGTCGGCCTTCCTCAACATCAGCTACACCTTCATCGGCCAGATCACCCTGCCCAGCTTCATCGCTGAGATGCGCGACCCTCGGTGCGTAACATGAATTGGCTTCAGAACGCGATCAAGGCTAACAGGACAATAGGGACTTCCCTAAGGCGCTCTGGGCGTGCACGATCGCAGAAATCATCGTCTTCAGCATCGTCGGAGCCATCGTGTATGCTTATACCGGCAACCAGTACATAACGGCGCCTGCTTTCGGCTCGCTGCAGCCCGTATACAAGAAGGCTGCCTTCTCGTTTATGATTCCGACTATTATTTTCCTGGGCTGCTTGTATGCCTCCGTGTCGGCTCGATTCGTCTTCTTCCGTCTTTTCCGCAACTCCAAGCACATGAACAGCCACACCGTTGTTGGTTGGGCATCTTGGGCGGGAATCCTGCTTACCACTTGGATCTTTGCTTTCATCATTGCCATGGTTATTCCCTTCTTCAACTCCCGTGAGTAGTCCAGGTTGTATTCCGTGATTGTGCGACGTTGCTAATCCATCTCGCAGTGCTCTCTGTCATGTCATCGCTCTTCGATAGCTGGTTTGGCTTCATCTTCTGGGGCGTGGCCTACTTCCGGATGCGAGGCGCGGATAAGAAGGTAGGACGACACCACAGTTTTATCACCGACTTGACTGCAAACATCATCAACATCATCTTGATCGGGATTGGCAT
>JABFFE010000834.1:0-73924 GCA_013623625.1 Fusarium setosum | reverse complement strand
GGTGTGCATCATCCTCATCAGGGTTCTGCTAATTCAGGTAGTGTAATGAGCGAGCGTCAACCGAGACTTTCAAGAGGAAAATGTTGCGACAAGTCTTTTTTTTGGGGGTCGTTGGGAGGACCAAAGTGGATGTTGTGTGGAAGAAAAAAAAATAATGCGAAAAAAAAGATGGCGCTTGTTGTGGATGCTGCAGGTGAAACTACTGACGTTACCAGCCAAACAAAGGCCGATAAGGGCAACAACAGCAGCAGCCCGGAAGGCTCAGGAACAGCTCAGGAACCTGCACAGCACAGCATAAGGCAAGGCGATGCGACCGGGACTGGATTGCAGCTGGAACCAAAATTAGGACGGGCTCACGCCATGGATGGACTGGACGCCATCATCATCAACAATCAACAACTCACCTCACCTCACCTCACACACACACCAAACAAGAGCCCAGTCCAGCAGAAGCCTCCTTTCAAGCAACATCCAAAACATGGGCATCTGGTTGGACGGCTCAGGCGTGTCTCAGCCTATCAGTGTGGGTGAGGGCGCTGCTGGGGCGACGCCGAGCACAGCGTGATTGGACGCTCGCCCATTACACTACCTGAATTAGCAGAACCCTGATGAGGATGATGCACACCTCGCCAGCACCCTGGAGTCTCATCGCTCGCTCGCCCTGGACTGCTGCTAGCCCAGCCCGGCATTCCTTCGAAACTCGGGTGAGGCGACGTCACCATTGGCTGAATGGCACCACGGCAGGACATTGATCAATGCCGCCAGTCACATCGAGCCCGAGTCAATGGGTCGATGATTGGAGACTTTCAGATGTGATGCTTCCCAGGGAGGGAATGCGCACTCGTCCCCCCGTTTGTCAATCTCTTGTCAGAGGGCGTCAAGACGGGCGTCAGGTTGCGTGACAGATGTGTCGGAGGGTGGTTGCAGCAACCCCCCCTGCCCGTGGCGCGCCTATCCAGTATCAAAAATAATGCCATGTCCCCCAATTGACTCGTCTCAAAGTGGGCGTCGGCGCCTGCTTAATATTGGGAGATCAACGACGCGCCATTGCAATGCATGTTTCGCAGCTTGATGGTGTGCTGTACCTGACCAGTGGATTGATGGCTTGTCTTTCCTTCTTGTGGGACTTACGGCTTTTTGATTTGTCTGCGAGAGAGATATGTGCACAAGAGAGGAGCGAGGGGCCTCAAAGCGACAGCGCTTCAATGGATCCGCGAACCAAAAGGGACTGAGTTACAGGGTTAATTTACTTGAGCCCACTTGCGTCGGTAGCCTTTGAGGGCATCATCAATCCATCATGCTGCGGGGCAAGACAATGAGATGACAAGAAATACGGGGAGAAAAAGAAATTCTCTGCGCTTGCTGAGAGATCTTTGATGAGTTGTTGTCAGGAACCCAATTCTGGTCTCAATGGGTCTCGGCAGACGTGGCAAGTCGACTCTTCCGGTCCTTCCTCGACGGGCTCCGGCCTCCGGCAAGTTCCCCCTCCGTAGCCGCCGGTCGCAGCCGGCATCTGCATGAGGATCGATCCAATGGCCCAGGCATGAGGCCTGAAGGTCCAGATGCGAATTATGCTTCAACCGCCAGATAGACAGGATTTGGATGTCATGACAAAGTTCAATTGCATACCTCGGCCCTTGCATAAAACTATCCTTCTGGCTGGTATTCCACCAGGAACTATTTGTCCACGCCCACGAGGTTATCATGCGCCTCCCGCCAATACCCCACCACCACCCCTCCTCCACGATTCAAGTTCATTCATAACAGCAGTCGTTTACTTGCAGCGAACCAGTCTAGCTGTCTGTTCGCTTCAACTTTGCTCGCCTCAGTTCTCCTCTGGTGGGCTCTCCAGAGGGCCCCGTCAGATGCGGCGTTATTTCCAACGGTCCCGTGGTCAGCTTAGACCTCCAAGCTATGCCCCGAAGTAGGTCAAGCCCAAGAAGCTAACGCCGGCGCGGCGGGCACGGAAAGCCAAGGTGAGGCGTGTTTCAGGGGATATCCCTGGATCAGCATAGACGGGCATGCGGTGCTGCGGCTTGAAGCTCGACACGGAAGCTGAGGAATGGAGACGACAAGCGTCAGCTTCCAGACTCAGAGGCGCAAACATGCGGGAAAGGCACGGGAAAAGCGCGAGCAACCGGGACACGGAGGAGGGCGAGATATTCGAGGTAGCTAGAGCTATCCGCATTCCTCGCTTCCATGCCATCGAGACAATGCCAACAATTACCCTGTGTTACGTGCGCACTCTACCCGGGAGAGAGCCCCCACGTACGGAATAGCGATGTGATGACTGCTGCAGAGGGATGTGAGATGGATGTTGTTTCATCCCGCAAGGAACAAGCAACCCCCTTCTGCTAGCTTGGCCTCCCGAGGTCTCGGGCCTGGGCTTTGGGGTAAGCTATCGTTTATACTCTTATGCAGGCCCTCAAAAGGTGGTCAATCCCATCCACACGCGACCAGGGGGCAAGGCCAGACATTTCAATACCACGATCCTGAGACGTTGACAGGTCGCCAATGATGGCCACGTCCCTAGAAATGGTCACATTCAGCGCGACCTCGCATCTTGGAAGACAATAATAGCATATGTAGCGCACCTTATAGACGCATGTATTAACATGTCCAGATCTCCCGGATAAACGGGCTGGACAAAGATGAGCGCGCTCGCTGCTATTGGACGGTACCCCTTGGCCCGTTCTCCCTGCCCGCCCCCTCGTGCTCTCGCCCTGGTGAGTTGTTCCGCGGTGTCGTGGAGAAGCTCGTTCGTTTGTTCCTGGAAGCTTCCTAGCTCGGAAATGGCGTGCCATGCTCATTTCCACCGACATCATCGGCAATGGGTTCGTGGCGCCCCCGTTGAATCCCCCTCCTTGTCATGGGCTGCCACGTACAGCATGACAGACATGACAGCATGAGGTCTAATAAAAGGGCAATGGCCAAACCTACGCGCCCTACGCAATACATGTTCACCTCTCCTGAATCGTTATCTATCGTGACGATCTGTTGGTAGACAATCTCAGGCTATTTGATCTGTTTCGCGTTGCGTGTCAGCTTCATTGATGGGGGGGGATCCAGACGGGAGAGGCAAGTAAGGGGCGCGCGGGTACCTGAGATGGCCCGTTGAGGTATCTCCCCCACCAAATTAGCATCGTCCACTACTTCTAACTGGCAGATTAGGTACCGCGTCATCTCCCCTCTCCACTGAGCTGTGATCATCCGTGCCCCACCAGCTACCTACGGGCGAATACCTGAGTTCTGAGGTTGGACATGGAGATTTCCATTGCTGCGGGATGCTCGTGCTCGTGCCCGAATTCAAGGGCTTCCATGGTTCACTGCCTCCAGCTCTCTCTTCTCGAAGCTTTCGATTCTTGTCAAAAACCTCTCCACCTCTTGACACATCCAGGTCCGACGTCAAACTCCACCTTGGCACAGTCCAGATACAGATTCAGATACCGTTATCACCGTTACCTGAAGCCAATCCTCCCGTGCTGTGCTGCACCGCCATCCCTGCCTCAAACTTCGATATCCCTTTTCGGAACGCTGTCCACGTCTACCGCCCTTCATCCTCCAACATCATCCCATCTCCATCCCATCGCACACGCTCCCGCCACCTTGTAACGGCCTCAGCCTCGGCTCGTCCCCGACCGCTCTTAAACCCCAAAAACCCCCATGTCGTGCTCCTGCATGGTATTGCCTTAAGCGGGATCGCTCCCGAGATAGACGGCCAGGGTTTAGAGGTGCATCGAGAGATATTCACCTTCATTTTTCTACCTGGTAGAGCCTACCTATGAGACTGGGGAACACGAAATAGCTACTATTGAGATTGGATCGCTTCGTCTAGCTCCGGCAATCAGTCCTCTCGTTTACTCTCCGCTCTTTTTTTTTATTTTTATTTTTTCCCCAACAACAACAAAACCCTTTCCTACCTATCCTCATCAACCTACCTGGACCATCTCAACTCCCGGGATCCAAGACAGGACCGCCGCCGCATGCATGCATACATAGGATAGGCCTGCAACTGAATCAGCTGTCACTTCGTGGCCCTGCAGCAACTGCCTCACGCTGGGCTAGTTCCGACCTTTCTCTGTCGACCCAAGGCTCCAACGCAACAGTCCAGTCCTCATCCCCTAACGCCTTCCGCCCTCTTCAGTTCCTCCTCTCCCTCTTAGCCCAGTCGGGAACTCTGCTTGGGTCACCGCATTTTCGGCCCTCGCTGTGCCCGCCCCTGGCTGGTCGTCCATCCGTATCTGTTGTAATGCCCAGCAAAACAGGCACAGGCCGAACAACCATGTCCAGCTCCAACACTCCTCCATCGCCATCTCCCTCCAGCTACCTCGAGCAGACCGTCTCGATACTGAGCTCGGTCGCCGGCTACATGCGTCTGCCAGCGTTGGCTTCAACGGTACGTCGACTCCGCCGCAAGCCGCCGTCCATCCACCTGAATGCAGGTCCCAGTCCCGCAACGAGAAAAGTTCCCCCATGCTGACCGCCACGCGCATATTCACAGGGCATCGCCGCCGTCCTCACCTCGCTGTTATACTTTAAGCAAAAGTCGGTTCCGATTTCCCTGTCTTCCGTTCTCTTCCGTTGTCCTCATCCACTTTCTCTCCGTTGGGCTGCTTGACCGCCGCATCATCGTCATGCCGACCTCCGCGCTAACTCGCTTGCATTAGGGCACTGATTTACCCGAGCAACATTCCCGCAAATTCTCGCTCGGACGTTCCCAAGCCTTCCGACTTTGGCATCAAAAACTTTGAGGAGCTGTATATCCCGACCGACGATGGCGAGAAGCTCTCCGCCTACTATATCCGTGGCCCCCGCGGCCACAAGAACTCTAACATCACTATTCTGATGTTCCATGGGAACGCTGGGAACATCGGCCACCGATTGCCCATTGCTCGAATGATCATCAACTATATTGGCTGCAATGTCTTTATGCTTGAGTACAGAGGCTATGGCTCCTCGACAGGCGAACCTGACGAGTCCGGTCTGAACATCGACGCCCAGACGGGGCTGAACTACCTCCGGCACCGGGCCGAGACGCGAGACCACAAGCTTATTGTCTACGGACAGAGCCTTGGCGGGGCTGTCAGTATCAAGCTCGTGTCCAAGAATCAGGAAGCGGGGGACATTGCTGGCCTGATCCTCGAGAACACGTTTCTCTCCATCCGGAAGCTCATCCCTTCCGTCGTGCCCCCTGCCAAATACCTCACCCTGCTATGCCACCAGGTTTGGCCCAGCGAGTCGACACTACCAAATATCACAAAGGTGCCAACCCTCTTCATCAGTGGCTTGCAGGATGAGATTGTGCCGTAAGTTTGTTTCCTTTGCATACACTCCACAACCACTACTCGATCCTGTGATGATCAAATTTGCATCACCCACAAAAGATGAACCCTCGTGGTCTTGATAAGAAAGCAAATATTTCCTGATGATCCAACTCTGCTCCCGCTTTAACCGCCAAACAAACTGAGACAGAGCCCGAACTAATGTTCAATAGACCGCGGCATATGAAACAGCTCTATGAGATCTCCACTGCACCCACCAAGCGGTGGAAGCCCTTGCCCGGCGGCGACCACAACTCTAGCGTCCTCGAAGAAGGCTACTTTGAGGCCATGTCTGACTTCATCGCCGAAGTGACAGGTGAGGGGGCGCAGGAGAAGACACGATTATAGAATGGGGACGGCATCCATCTGGCCACCCACCACACACGCATAACCCGGGGTCCGAGCAAGGGAAAACATAGGCATGCATATATACTCACGACTGAATGATACCCCTCCGTCATTGTACGCACAAAAACACCTATACAGCATTCATCATGTACAACATTCGCGCATCTGCATATTTTTGGGGGACCCGCTTCGCACTAGAAACTTGGAAAATAATGAAACATTGATGAACCTAAACAAACAAACATGATGTGTGTGTGTGGTGGGGATGGTTCCCATGTGATCCCTCCCAGACATTGCAGTGTGTTCTCGTGACGTGAAAAAACTTATTTGTTAGGGTGACATTTGTGTCTTGGATGACAAGGCTAATACGAGACAAGTAAAAAGACAAGGCTCAACAGTTTTCGGCCCAATAGTTGTCTCGCTATTATTGACTTGGACTTGATAACCAACTGACTGGGTGTAGTAGTAGCCGGGGAACATTGCATGTAATGAATGATGGATGACTGGAGCACCAAGACCACGGGACTCACCGTAACAGGACAGGATTGGCAAGACGAGATGATTTCATAGAAATGCTTTATTCAAGTAACCCTAGATGCATAGTATACGAATATCCAGGCCCCTACGCAACGCCTGACCCATCCCACCTGCTACTAGCATTCTACATCCCCGTCAAGAGCAGCCCACACCTTGCCCGCCTCGGGCTGCTGTGGTTTCTTCTTCTTGAGCCCGAGCAGCTTTCGCGCAGGCTTAGCTGCCTCTTCAGGGGCCGGTGTAGATGACGAGGACGTGGGCTTGGACGCCGCGCGTCCGGCTACGGCGCTCCATCCTCCAGCACCCGGTTTACGGAGCACCTCCCTGCGAGTGATGGCACCGTTGGTGTCGGAGTGGCATAGCAAGACACCCTCTGCGAGCTTTTCGCGGCGGATCGTCTGCTCAAGGCGTGGCTTGAGGGTCGCGAGACTCTTCTCGACAGGGGCGGGGGTCAGGAACGCCGAGTATGATGCTGTGGCCTTGATGAGAATTTCGTCGTTGAGGAAGTCGACCTTGAAAGAGAAGCCATGTAGGGAGGCGAGGTCCGATGCAATAGCAGTTGTAGCTTCATCAATGGTTAAACCAAAGCGAGGCTCGGTCAAGACCATGCCGTTGAAGGGCTCATTCTCCAGGGGTGGCGGGCTTGGTGGGCGAAGCGCCGCTGTGGCAGCCGCTTCAGCAGCTTGAGCAGCCCGGATCTTGACACACTGGGCGAGTGTCTTGGATGGGGCCGAGACGAACTTGTCCGTCTTCCAGACGACGACGGATCGGTGGATATCGTAGTCCTCACTCTTGCTCTCGAAGCCAAAGTCTTCAGCAAGCAGGTGAAGAAATTGGCGAGACTGGTTGCGCATGGGCTCGTATCGCAGACGGACCTCGTCTGGGTTAGAAGCAAATACGCGGAACTGACTCTCTTGGGCGTCACCCCAGGAGGGGAACTGCTTGTAAAGCTTGAGCGTGTTTTCCGAGAACGGGACATGGTCGTTTGTGTGCGACGCCGGATCGATGTTAAGAGCTGCGGCGAGGCGGCGGTTACGGTCGAGGCGTTCACATTCCTCATCGCATCTGAGCTCCGGACGGCTCGGAGACGGATTGCTAGTGCTGGCGAGGCACTTGAAATCCTTTTTGTAGTTACCACAGGGGCAACTAATAAACATCTTTACCTGGCAGGCAGTTGACTCATTGCAGGCTACAGTGCGTGTTAGTTGTCGTGCTTGTCTTATTTAGAACAAATACTTACGAGTCTGACCATGGCAGACATTCTGGCATGTGTGGTTGCAGAGCATCTTTGTCTTTCCGCAAACTTGCTCGCACCCGTTTCGGGCGTCGCCGCACTCTCCTGGGCGATGGCAAAGCTTCCTACACGTGTGAAGTCTAGAATAGTCAGTATCTATAACTTCTTATGCGATTAAGGCAATAACATACCCGCATTGGAGCCTCTGTCCACAGATCTCGCCGCAGTGAGCCTGCTGGAGATGACACGGCTTATTATGGAAAGTCGTCTTCCCACAAGCGCACACCTTCTCCGCTAGGTACGGACAAGGAGGACACTCGACATCGTCAGGATGACATTGATGGTCCACAGGAGGATGGCCGCAAGCGGGCTGCCGCCGACACTTAGATGTGCAATACGGCTGGCGAGTTCCGCAGGGTTGAGGAGGTTGAAGGACCGTCTCGCCACAGTTGCAGCTGATTTCAGTCCATACCGCCTCAGGGCAGCTTTGGCAGGCTCCGCGATGGCAGAGCTGCTCACAAAAGTGAGTGCCGCATTTTAAAGGTCTTCCACAGACTTGAACACAGATGTGTTCGGCTTCGACTGGGAGGGAATCAACGCCGATGCGCTGCTTCTTCTGTTGGGCGATTCTCTGCGAAGCCTTCTTTTCACCAGGACAGCAACGCTCCCCGCATCGGTGTCGTCCGCAATTCCGAGTTGCCTGGCACACCTTGAAACACACAGGATGCTGGATATCTCCCTGGTGGCAGAGCGTCTCTGTCGAAACTCGACCACAGCGACAATCGATATCCATGACCTGAGAGCATGGGGCACAGTCACCAATGTGACACAGGGACTGGCAAAGATGGCCACATTTGAGCTTCTTCTCGCAAACTCTCTCACAGTGGGGGACGCGCTCTTCACAAGACTGACGGGGATGGTCCATGAGGTCTTTGAGAGGCGTCTTACCGCAAGGACAGTGAGTTACCACGTCCGGGGAGAATGGGCAGTGGGCCGCAAGCTCGTCCTGTGGGTGACAAGACGTCTCGCAGTGGTGAGTTCCGCAATCATATGCTCTTCCACAGGCCTTCTCGCAGCTAAAGGATCCCTCGAACCAAGATTCGCTGATGGGATCGAACGAGTCGCATACTTCATCCTGCTTGAAGCATTCCATCTCCTTCTCGGTTCGCCCGCAATAGCACTTAGCCTTGACTGGCACAACACAGGTACCGCATACGCCTGGATGGCAAATCTGGGGGCATTCGTGCCCTCCACAGGAGAGCAGGTCGCCACACGGTTCTCGACAACTCCAACCGTTGTAATAATCGGTATCCCGGCAGTTTTTGCGAAGCGTATGCTTGCCACAGTAGCATGGTTCAGGGGGACTCAACACATCGCAGGGAGGACAGGGCCCAGGATGACATTGGAGGGGACACGGGTGAGAGCAAGTCGTCCTTGGCTTAGAGCATGTCTGTCCACACGAATGGGGTGGCAGGATGCTGTTGCGGCTGGGGTTGAGCTCCTTACCACACCAACACTGATAGTTGCCAGGCTCATCAGTCAAGCTGGAGTTGCATCCGGGACACCGCCATGACCTGTCACCAGTCGACTCATTGACCTTCATAGAGGTATCCCACCATTGGTGAGCACACTCCAGATGGACAACAGTCCAACAGATGGTGCATGGCCAGACCTCACTTTTCCGGGTAACTTCTTCTGTGCAGATGCGACATTCGTAGTTCCAGTTGCTGATGTCTTCCTGAATTCGTTGCCACAGTTCCGGAGCAGTAGACTTGGGGACATCCTGTTTCGGCCTCTCTTGTTTCCGGGCACCTCTTGCTCGAGCTCCCCTAGAGCGAGACTGGGTGGCAGGTTGGGCCGTAGCCTGAGACTGATCTGAGGATTGCTGTGGAACACTAGGATAGTCAGTATCATTCCACTCCTATGGGCGAGTGAGGCCTACCTTCTTTGGGCCACGGGCTGGCCGGGGACAAACTCGGGGGCATCCGCACTCAATGAAGGTTCCGCGGCGGCTGCGGGAGCCGACTCGTCGGTCGAGGTGGTCAAACGACCTCCAAACTGCCGTTGCGGTCCCACCCGAAATGTTCCTCGTGCTTGGTTATCGGAGCCGCGCCCACCGCCTCGTTGGCCGCGCCGATTCCGTCTACCTCTAGAAGATCCTGAACTTTCAGGTGCGGGAGGGGCGGGCGTCTCTGCCTGGGCGGTTGCGGAGGATGTGGCGGCGGTAGAGTCGGCAGGATTTGGCTGCGAGGCGGCGTTTCTGCGGCCTCGAGAGCTTTGTGCTGGGTTTTCGTTCCTGTTACCACGGTTCCGTCCTCCTCCTCGTCCCCTGCGCCGTCCCCCACGTGAGCCTCCTCTCGATCCTGATCCTTGACCCTCATTCTGGGTTTGATTTTGTGGCTGGTTGTTACCCTGACCAGGGGTCTGACCTCCTCCTTGCTCCGGCATGACCGTCGAGGACGTTGTCATGAACTGTGGAGCTGTTGATGATGAAATGGTTGCGCTGTGTAGTATAAAGCGTCTTCAAACTGGGAACAAAGAAAAATGGTTGGACAAAATGCCGGAGGGGAGCGTGCACGGCAGTGCAGTCTGGAGAGGCAGTCTTGATGGGATCGCTCGCTAGAACGAGAGTGGAAATGAACAATCCAGCTACTTTGGTAGCGAGAGCGAGGTGGATGAGGAGGAGGAGATTTAGGAGGATGGAGAGGGAGAGGGAGGGAGAAGTGATGTGATATATCGAAGACGTTTGTCTCAAGGCTTCGAACAAATCTGTCGGGAGGCGTCGAAGCTGGTGGAGCCATTGCAGCTTCCGTGTGGCGAAGCCAGTCCCGGACGATGACAAACATTGGCTGGCCATCAGAATGAGTCACCAAAACGACCACCTCTTCCAGCCGTGTAATTTTCAACACTCACTGTCAGTGGCCAATTCAGGTATTCATTCCAGAGAAATGTCAATTAGCGCCATGTGAAGAGTCATACGAATGATTAATCTGCCAATTTCCTAGGACTTTCTTCATTTGGAAGCCTAGAAGATGACGGTTGTGTGCGTTGTGGCTAGAGCACTCGCACCGCCACATATCGCGGCAATGCAGGGTAACTGCTACACAGATATGCCCAAATTCGAATCCATTACACGCTCAATTTAATGATTGGGTTGAGAACAAGCCATTATACAGTAATATTCGGCTGGTATGCAGGTGTTGTTTGGATTTGGTGGCTAAACGGCATCAACGCAATGGTTACTGGTCTCGCCAAGTTATACACGGATGCGCCTCGCCGTCAGCCCATGCACCTACAACCTCATTTAGCTCGTCCATAAGTAAACATCTTGATCAGACAGTAGGAAAAAAGTTACCAGCGTGAGGTGATACCCTCACTATCGAGATATACGTGTAGTTGAATAAAGGACTACCGCGGGAAGGTCTTGGTGATTGTCTGGTGGGGCCAACGCAGTACTCGGGCGGCTAGCCACACAAGGAAGCAAAAATATGGGATCAGGACATGGTGATGACATTGTTCTATTCAAGTTTGAGGCTCAATGGAAGTTTTTGTAGAGACCTATGTCCCAAACTCAATGTCGCCCTGACGGATATGCAAATACTTCACTTACTCGAATGGTGGACTGGGCAGAAAAATCCTCCAAGCTCAGGGGGGTGTGACAATGGAACCAGCTCAAAAGAGGGAGCGAATAATTGCCACAAAATGTAACCTATCTATTTGAATTCTCGGCCTTACGAAATGATAATCTGACAAAAGAATCCCCTGTGAAATACATCAAATCCGACTTATTCATATCAGGTACCTGAGATGCTAGCTCGAAAGATAGGACTAGAAGCGCTTGAGCGAAAGGAATACATCTATGATATAGTCTCATCTAGTATTATTGAAAGGATAATATGGATACCCAGCCAAGTGTAACCACCCATATGGCTGCCAAACCTGCAAGTGACGTGACACGCGGACGCAATGGCCCACGGAGGAAATCATGGCCAATACGGTCAGAATCAGCAACGTCACCACTGTAGCATCCTGTGGCACAGCCATCATTCGAGACGTGGATGGGGCTAGACTGAGCACGTCTCTGAATCGCCATGTCAAGACTGCCTGGGTTTAAGTACTCTCCTCCTATTCGCGATCGCTTTATAGCTCGGTGTCGTTACTTCCCCCCCCACATACTACTCGTAAATTAATGGCGATTCAGAAACAATACGATTCTGCAGCGAATTATGTATTCCGTCTCGGAGCAAGTGGCACCTGCCTATTGCCCTTGATCTGTTCGCTTGTGCTCATGCTATCAAGGCCAGTGTGTTGGAGAGGACTACGACGTGGCAGGCGGAGGAAGGGAAGGACAGATGATATGGCCATAATAGAACCAAACCCCGAGTGGGCAGATTTTTAAGGCACATGCGACGTTCCCGAGGCCAGGTGGCTTTTCTATGATACAATTGTGATAGGGTGATTAAGCCTAGGGGAACCAGCTTTGGGATGGAGGAACGGGACATTGCAATGCCTTGGGCTATAGCCACTGGGCGGGATAAAAGCATGGATCTTTTCCCCTCAAAAGAACCCAAAGGAATCAAGTCTGCAACTAGTTTTGATACCACGGCGAGGATTTGTGATTGTTGGGGATCAGTGTCCGATGGAGCCAGCCGCCTCACGACGCCCATCGAGACAACCAGGGAGATCCTGTCTTCATAGAGTATGTGCTGGTTAGGATACTCTACAATAATCCAAGGGGGGGACTCATTGAATCAGTCGGCAAGGAGGAAAAGCAATCACTTATTGGGGGACTTGACAGTAAAAAAAGGGGGCAGCACTCGTTGAGCTACTCAGTCAATGGGGACGGAGTCGATGTGACCGGTGTCCAACTTCTAATGACCACAGCCCCCCCCTTTATATATGAGTATTTCACACAGCCGATTCTATACGAAGTTGTATTGGGCGCCGTTGATGAGGCCCTGGGGCCGCGCGTTCCCTTGTGAAGGAACTGTTCCCCTGTTTCTGTAGGAGCTCTGGACAATAAGGCACGAGATCCCACCCTACTTGCAAGATGTGAAGTTTCGGTGAGAGAATATGCCCTAATATGTCCTAGCCTCCAACATTAGGCGCACAATAGTGACAAGTGACGAGTTGCTCGCTTCTGAGGTAGTCCTGAGGAGGCATGCCCGACACAATTCCATCTCAGACCGTCACGAGTCAAGATAACCCGTATGCTCCCAGAGCGGTCTTTAAGCCAGGTCTTATAGTATCATTTCTTTTACTGTTTAGAACCGCGTCCTGCTTATGTGAGACGCGGCAGTTGGTGTTAGTCTCAACTTGCGCTAGACATTGGATAATTAGTTGTAAACTTGGTGATAAATGAGGCACGACCGCCATGGCATGATTCTCTTTTAAAAATGTCTCACAATAAAAATCCTTCCGAATCATGATGCTCTTTTAGGAAAATCGTAAAATCGATTCGTATCGAGACTCGTGGTGGTTTGTGACTGTTCCACCTTCTGGCCGATTGATCGGCGAGGGGGACGAGCTCAAATCTCATCTCGTGCCAGGCGGCCGACCCCCGTCATTCCCTGCGTGCGACAAATTCAACATCAGCTGTCCTTATTGGGAGATTAAGCTTTTCCTGTCACCTAGCTATTTTTGGGCATCGTCGATAGAGCGACGGGGATGGAATGGACTTTACGGACTTTACTTGTGAAGTCGTCGTGAGAATTGTAGGGACAAATTGCTCTCACAACATCAATAGATACCAGGTATAAGAAGAAACTCAAGTCGCGACATAGCTCGAGTCAAATATCTTGATATTAGTTTGACAGCCCTCTATTTCACCTTCACAATAAGCTTACTATTTATTGCCCGGCTGCTGTAAGGGCAATCGTGCCGAAGTTCCATGAAAGGTATCATCGCTCCGTAGCAAGTGATGTAATGCCCACTCCACAGCCTCAAACGCCCACTGCAAAGGCTATACGACAACTCGCTGAGTGGTCAACTCCCGATTCTGTAACAGACGATCCCCATGCGCGCACTAGAATAGTTCTTACAAAAGGTGGGATGAGAGATATTTCTGTTTATAGTGTTTGATTGAACTATGGGATGTTTCGATGGCCTCGTATTCCTATCGAATAATACGTAACCACCGCCAAGAATGAATTCCTCCTCACATTCTTGGCTACTGTCTCATCTTCAACTCAATAATGATGCTATATTGCCCTTTCAAGTAAGAAGCTCTTGTTTGCTAAACTGTGTTGCTGGTGGAAGCTAACCAACGTAGCTGGTGATCGAAGAATCTCTACCATACGCCAAACTCAAGGAGTAGAGGTTCTATCCTCCCTAACCATGAAATCCTTCTACTTCAACATAGCCATAGCCATAGTCTGGCTCCTACTGTTTCGCTACTGTCAACGAACCTCCTTTCGGGATCCCTCATCCGTATTCTACGACTGGCGCCGCGCCTACACCCCAAACTACTCAGCAGCCAGGGAATCGGAAGCAGACAGGTTCCTCGAGAAAGCCTCCTCGACACCCGCAACGGCAGAGCTGCCACGGATATACCATGGCCGAAACATGGACGCCGAAAGGCTGGACGGACACAGGATATGCATCGGGATCCCTAGTGTCCGGAGGGAAAGGGAGCAGTTCATTGGGAGGACCATGGCCTCCCTGGTGGACACCCTGAGCCCCGAGGAGCGGAGATTGGTCAACCTAAAGGTTCTGCTTGCGGACGACGAACCGCAGAACAACCCGGCTTGGCAGCAGGCGTGGCTGCATAACATTGCCGACCAAGTGCTGGTCTACGGAGAAGAACCGACTGGCCGTCGAAACGTCACTACGATCCCGCGCCGCTTGACCCCAGAAGACGGTCGAAACAAACGAGTTCAGATAGACTATGCGAATCTCATCGGAGCGTGTCGGGCTACCGAGGCCGACTACTTTGTGTTGATCGAAGACGATGTGATTGCTTCTCGGAACTGGTTTCAGCGACTGCACAGGTCACTTGACGAGGTCGAGGCACGAAACACCGGGTCGGATTGGCTATATCTCCGCCTCTTCTACTCGGAGACTTACCTGGGGTGGAACTCTGAAGAGTGGCACATCTACCTCCGGAACTGCTTGCTGATCTACATCACGGTCACGTTGGTCGTGCTTTTGCTACGAGGTAGATTGGCAATGCTCAAGACGATGAGAGTAGCCGACATTGTCAAGTCTAACACGCCTGTCATCATCCAGATCACCTTCTGGGCGGCAGCCTACATGGCCTTGTACTTTATGGCTGGCAGGCTACTCGTTGACCCATACGGGGTCGGCGTCCACGAGATGCCGCGGTATGGTTGCTGCGCGCAAGGGCTCGCGATGCCTCATCGGCATCTGGAGAAGCTGGAGCAGAAGTTGAGAGAGCCGCCTCATGAACTACCCGGGGACTCCTTTGTCGACATGGTAGCGGACCAGGAAGGACTGAAGAAGTGGGTCATGGTTCCGAGCGTGTTGCAACACGTGGGCGTGAGAGGTAGTTCAGAACTCGGGGGTTCTTACAAGGCTACCTGGAACTTTCGGTTTGAAGATGGTCCGTTGGGGTAGAAGTAGGACAGCTACGTTCCATAATGAATAAATCAAGTACTCTATGTTCGACACTTAGTTCGATCAACCGCTGCACTT
The DNA here is from genome assembly GCA_013623625.1 of Fusarium setosum. Taxonomy (NCBI): domain Eukaryota; kingdom Fungi; phylum Ascomycota; class Sordariomycetes; order Hypocreales; family Nectriaceae; genus Fusarium; species Fusarium setosum. Next base: position 58,834 of record JABFFE010000834.1, on the reverse strand, counting down.
ACAAGTCTGCTACCTTAAAGACTTTCGGCAAGGTCTTGATTGGGGGCTCACCTCGGTCAACCATCGACATATCCGGTCTGACCGAGGCACAGGAGCTCTCAAAGAAGACAACCGTTGGTCTACCGTGGCAGAACAAGCTACCCTGACGAACCGCGCCTCAAGCCAGCCTCGGCACGCTGAGCAAGCAAAGCCGATCACGTTGGCTCGAACATCGGGAGAGGCCGGGAGAGCGGTTCCCGGCTCCGGAAGTCCGACCTCACTTTAGACGGGGGTATCTCCAACAAAACAAGACGCCCCCCGGTTTGGGGAAGCTCTTCCCCCCCTGCCCCAATGACGACGAGGGCGTCTCGCTTTTGCTTGAAGAATGGTTGCAATGTGGTTAGAAAGATGGCGGTCTGTGAGATTGCCGATATGTGTGAACATGGAGGAGCCTTGGAGCTTGAGACCCTGGACAGATGGATATCTGCACCCTTATCTGGAAAAGACTGTCAGAGTTGTACATTCCTTCCATTGGGACGCCATGGATAGAATATGGGTAATTAGCTTTGATAAGCCAGGTGATATACCCTCTTCAATCTTTGTGGCGCCCAACGGCTAAAAAAGTGTGAAAAGTCAATTAAAGACTTGGGGACGACGAACAATTGAAACCACAAGCTGTAAGCCCCTGGGATCCGTCTGGGGTAAGGAGAACGAGCTTCAAGGCCCCGCAACCGGGAATCCGTCTTGTGGAATTCGTGCTTCCACGGGCCATGTACCTACAGCACCCTAGCGTGGCGTCAGCCTACCCACCCCCATCAAGATCCCTCCATGGCTGCTTTTTCCAATCTTCTGGGTACCGACGGGCAACCTCCGAATGGAAAGGCCCCCCCCCAATGCACCAGTACCAGACCGTCGGTGAATGATGGAGAACGGCCTCGGTGTCGATGCAAATTCGACACCTCGAGCAGATTTTAGATCCTACATCAACATTGATTGCAAGTATCCCACCAAAAAGGGACCGAGTTAGGGGGGTTGTGTATGTGCTGTCTCGTCTGCGGAGAGAGAGAGTGTTGGGGTAGGACCACCACGGCAGACAGAGACAGAGCCTGCCACGTGACCTCTCAACGTCGCTGATGCCAATTTTCCGAATCGGCACGACGTTGAATTTGGGGGGAGGGTCCAAGCCATCTTGAGGATTCAATCTCTCATCCCCCCTCAACGACGACGACAACCGCTTCCACAGTTTCCCGCGAGACGATCCAAAGAATTCTTCAAGATGGCTGCCATCATCAAGGCTGCCAACGCCAAGATCCGGTCCAACCCGGTATCTGACTACATCTGCTCGACCCGTACGTTCCTCTCCCAGAAAAAAAAAAAAAACCGCCCTGTCATGCTTTTCGCAAGAGCTCCGATTCGTCGCCGACATCGCAAATTCGTGATATCGCTGTCCAGCACCCAATTCTACGACCGCAATAGCTATAATAGAGTCTCTTGAGCATGGGAATGAACACGCAAGAGGAGAATATTGAATTGCACAAGTCAATTGGGTGCGGACGAGCTTCATGGAGCTGTCAATTGCAACCCAGATATCTCGAGCACGGCAGCTTCGGGGTTATCAATATGCGGCAAATGTAAACTGACTCTTTTACTCTTCTAGACTTCTGGGGTCCCGTCTCCAACTTTGGCATTCCCCTTGCTGCCATCATGGACACACAGAAGAGCCCTGAACTGTAAGACCAACCTTGTTGCCACATCCGCAGTGCTGGACACGGCTGACTCACCTTACTTCTAGTATCTCGGGACAGATGACAGGCGCCCTCATCGTCTACGCTGGCACATTTATGCGTTACTCGCTGGCCGTGACACCCAAGAACTACCTCCTCTTCGCCTGCCACTTCGTCAACGCTGGTGCCCAGCTGACCCAAGGATACCGGTGGCTCAACTACCACTACTGGGGTGGAAAGGAGAACATGGCCAAGGAGCAGTTGACGCAGGCCGCAGAGGTTGCCAAGGACAAGATCGAGAAGGTTCAGAGCGCCGTTAGCAAATAAGAGGAGAATAGACCGTCCGTCACCGGGGGGGATCGGTGAGTCGGAGGCAGGTGCCGTCCATGGTGGGAGCGTGCCCGGGCTTCCGTCTCGGGGTTCGGAGAGTTGCTGCCCAGCACAACACGCGGCCACGCAGTTACCTTGTACACAACTACGAGACAAGATTGCTCCCCATGCTTCTCTGAACTGCACCAAGGTTGGGGTACCTGCAGTGCTCGTCGTCCAGAGAGGTACTAGAGCAGCATGTCTCTACATTTCGGGGAACTTTTAGATAAATCAATATGGTTAGAACAAACAGTCCGCGCATCCGGGTGCCACACCCAAGACCCTTGGAGCGAGTGAGCGTCAAGAATTGACCCCCCGCAAAACACACAGAACAAGAAGCCTTCCCCGGGTAGGCTCCCGAGATGCCTCAACTTAGTTGATGGAAATGCAACGAACCGCCAATGAACCGGCAACTCTACAGCCGTGCGTCAGCGTTGTCGCCTTGTCACTCACATATGGCGCCTGCGAAACACTTCACTGCATATCCACAGCACCAGGTTCAGTGCCAGGTTAGGTCCATGTCCAGCTGCTTGCGCTGGTGTACCCCCGCAGTCCGTCTCAGAGACAAACGCCATAGCCAGCAGACAGTCCAGGCCACACGAAACGCCTCGCTGGGAGTCTGCCCGCATCTCATCTCGGGAAAGGATAGGGAGATCTGGGTTGGAGTGGGCCCGGCTGGGGCCCCGATCTTACGTGTGAGGGCCCTGGATTGTCCTCGTGGTTGTCTGTGCCTGGGGGCGCTACCGGATGAGATGTGCTCCAAGGTGAAGGTCGCTATTATCAAATCTGAGGTCACAGCGCGTACTCTAGCCCTTGGCCAAACGCAGTTGGGTAATGTTCTGGTCGGATTCTGCCCGTGAGCGTGGGGACGACGCTCGCGTCTCTGCCAATCCTAGTAAAGAATTCTCGGTGGACGTCGCTGTGGACTTGTAACGCCGGGGAGGTCCGCCCTTATTGCCAAATCATTACCGGATCCGCGTGTTGCCTTTGCTAGCCGGTGCTTCGAGATAGACCCTTGTCGGAATCCCACATGATGCGCGCCATCTGCAGCACGTCAAGGCAACACATCTTCAAGAGGCCAAGAGGAAGAAAACAACGCCCATGTACTTCCGGGCAGATAAGGAAAAAGTCGCGGACATGTTTTGTGTCGGTGGACCGGTTTGACAGGTGTCAGTGGTTGTGAACTGCTGCTGCTGTCTGTCTGTCTGTCTGTGCTGACTGGCTCGCCTGCTGGCTGGATGCAGCTCGCAGTCGCTGTGCATTTTGTACGAGGAACCTTGAGATGAGCATTCCTAATGCTGGTAGCGTTCATGTTTCACAAGTTACACACGCTCAAGGACTCGATCATCGATCGAGTCAATGCTCCCGGTACCCGGCCATGCAAGGACAGCCGGCATTCGTGAGGGGAAGGCCAGTGCCGTGAATGTTTCGGCCGACATCCAATTCATATCCATGGATGCTGTGAATCATCAAATCTAGAGATACCTTCCTCTTCGGCTCTTGCTCAGCCCTACCCCAATCGGTCTGTGTTGACTCGATTTAATCTTAACCTTGTTCAATCGTCACCGACTTCCACTTTTGGGAGTTCGGAGGGGTACACCGAAGGCCGAGGTCGGAGCTAGCTCGCTGTTTGATGGACGGCGGAGAAGTCGCCGGCATAAACTTCCCAGTCAGAAAAACAGTCGTGGAAATCCCCCAGAGCAAAAACGCACTGGGACAGCGAGGGCATGTTGGTCCCTTGAGTGCGACAAGTCGGGCAAGGGGCGGACAAATGCGCGCCAATGGAATAGCTGACTTAGTCAATGGACCAGCTGCGATTCGCAATGTGCCGGGCTTTTTCCACCAAGAGAAGATTTCTTCGGGCCAGGTGAGCGAGTCCTGGAACAAGGGTGGGAGGAGCAGGTCTCTTGGAGCACCCGTGTCACGGATGCCGCCGTCAAACCACCACCATGGACAGGGTGGGTGTTGGACGATTAGATCCAAAGCAGAATCGCGGTGCCGGCCTTCGACCTCCGTGGGGGTGGAGAAAGCCGTGGAAATAATCAGTCTGACGCCGGACGAGCACGGGAGATTGGTCTCGGAGCGCCAGTAACAACAGGTAGCCTCGGGTCATTTCGTTTCTGATCCAAGGGAGCAAGTCACCCAGGCGGCTGATCTTCATCCTGGATGGCTATCGTCGCCTCGTCGGCTATTGACCATTGAAGGCGCTGGAAATGGTAGGGCAGGTTATTACGATCAATGGAACAGGCGGGCCGGGTTGTCTGCGACCCCCATGTCACCTCTCCACTGTGCAAATGGGTGTTGGAGAACGGATGCTTATTATGAATTGGAGCGGGTGGCGGATAGTAGATGCTCAATAAGGCCAGCGAGCGAGACAGAGACCGCGGCGAGCGGCGAGCCGCGCGAATGCCTCGAGATGCCCGGAACGGCGATGCACCCCGCATCGTCTACGGTGCTGGGGGCTCGGGCCTGGAGCTCGGAGCTCGAGCGAGCTAAAGCTGGAGATTCGAGCTATGTCGGCGTAAACACCCAGGGGCCGATGGGGGGCTGGTCCCTTGGTGGTGTGCCCGTCGCCGTGGGTGCGCTGTGCTCCCGTACGGTAGAAAGACCAGGGCCGTGACGGGGCCAAGAGCGGCTGTGACACCAGGGACTCAGTCCCGAGATGCTGCAGAAAGATGCGATGCTGCGTGCGTCGGGAGCAGAGGCTGCTGCGGCTCTGTCGTTGTGTGTGAGAGACTTCGAGCAGGGATCCGGGGTGATCTCGCCAGATGGTGCTGCATCGTCACGACGGTCGATACATCCTCGGCATTAAGGAAGGCCCAAGGTGATGCAAACGTGGATCCTTTGACTGGACTTCCCTTTGTCCATGGCAATCGATGGCAAGCCATGGGCAAGGCCACAGCATGCTTGTCGCTACGCCGGCGTCAGGCGGGTGGGACATACAACCTCTAGAGGTAAAGTTGCGGTGCGGGCAACCTCTAGAGGTAAGGCGTGAGTACAGGCAAACCTCTAGAGGTAAGGTGCGTTCAGGTCGGTGTACGTGGACGAAACACGAAGAAGCGCAAAGTACCTTTGGACCGGATTGTTGAGGAGCAGATTTTTCTTTTGCCGAACGTCTGAGCACACACCATGGCGAGGGTCGAGGGAGGATTCGTTCGTCAGGCTGGCGGTTGTTGAGATTATATGAAACCTGGGGAGATAGATATCGAGATATAGGCTGATAGAGCTGATAGAGCCCAAAAATTCGAGCCAAAATAATAAAGTCATGGCGGGAAACCGCCCCTATCGAGGGGCGCTGATTGGCCAATGGCTTTTGGTTGAGCCAAAGATTTGTCTGGCTTATGAGTTGCGTCAACCCACGACTCTCTTGGCTCGCTTCTCTCGTCGCAAACAACACCGAGACGCCCCGTCCGCAGCCGTCCATAAGCTAGTAGCTCATGATGCTGATGCAGATGCGGCACCAGTTATGCACCCAAAATCCACACGTTCACTTCGTTTCCAACAGCCGGTGCTTGGCCCGCCTGAGCTTGTTGACCCATCTGATAGGCGCTCTTCCGTCGTCCTCGTCTCGATACCAATGGATCTTGTTATGCCATCGCATCCCGTCCCGGCCGGGACTTGTGAATCTGTGACCACATCTCGCACCATACACGCCCCCCATGCTCCCCCATGTCCCAGTGTGTCTGTCATTTTGCCTGTTCCCGGGCGAGGCGCGGGTGAAGTCTATCGTCGTGCCATGGATGTCGATGCACAGCGTGCTTGCGATGCGCGCTGCGGCGCACAACCACCACGTTTCTCTCGAGCTTGTCCCCCCCAGTTTTCCGGGGTCTAGTCCGCCGCGCATTTCTGATGTTGCTGCTCCTCCCATAGCCGCCATGGTGCTGTTGCTTCTGTCTCTGCTTCTGCCGCCGCTCGCTGCAGACATCTAGGCAACCCCCCAGATGATAGCTGCAGCACCCTCGACCGGGCCGGTCTATCAGCATCCATGAAATCTCCATGGGTCCGTAGATGGCAGATGAACGCCTCCCGGGAGCCCAAAGGGTATCCTGCCAGTGGGAGAATGACGACTGCTTGCTTACCTAGATGACAAGACAGGAACAGGGTCTAGGGAATCTGGCTCTCGGCGAGGTACCTGCAGTGCCCGCGGCGGCTGTATGGCCGAGCCCAAGTCCCACCCTGAGCTCCGTTAGCTGGTGATCATCTGGAGACTTATTTTTTTTTCTGTCTCTGCCGTGACGAAGTGGCATTCAAAGTCCGCGCCTCTCTGTCCGTTGAGGTATTCTTGCCGCAGAGGCGTGTCTCCAAACTCCGACTCAGATCCGTTGGAGACAAGGGCTAAACGCCAACTAGTGAAATTCGATTCCTTGATTGTTCGGAAAACTTGATGGAGTTCCCGGAGGGGGAGCACGGAGTAGGTACGGACGCCCATCTAGCGCCCCATCCCCCGCCTGCACCGTCGTCTGGAGGTACCTGCCATTTTCTTGGGATGGGATGCGCCTTCCCACAATTTCCCACGGGCACCTCTCATACGCACGCCCTCCGCCGCCTCCGCCTTCCACTCCCACTCCCTCCCGTGCTAGGTAGCTGCTTCCCTCGGCCGCCGGGTGTGTCACCGACGACTCTGATTGAGCTTGCGATTGCGCTTGGGGGTCGTCCCTACAAAATCCCCTCGCCCGCCTGCCGCTCCCCTCCTCTCATTCTCTCTCCTCTAACCCTCCAACCCTTTTTTATTTTGCTACAGAGTATATCCCCTATCCCCGCGCCGCTTCTCTGTGCAACTGGGTGTTATCGCGGTCAATTCGTGAGCTGGAAGAGCTGTCGTGGTATCTTCATACCGACAAGCGTGCTCGTTACCCCACCACCAAAAAACCAAAGACCCCGCCATCCTCGAGCTTCGAGCTCCCCCTCTCCGCCAGAGCTTCTCGCCCTGCTTCCATCACCAACGCCTCCGTTCGCTTTGCGTTGTCGCTGATACCAATCGCCCAAAATGTCTACCGAAGCCCCCCAGCAACCCCTCACCTTCAACGATGTCTTCGAGGAGGAGGATATCGATGAGCCCAAGGCTGCCAACACGGTCCACCACATCCGTGCCAACTCCAGCATTATGCACGTGAAGAAGATTCTCGGTGAGTAGCTGTCGCGCACTCCAGGGCCGTCAATGGCTTCGCAAACGGGCTCAATAGCTCCCTTGCTTAACTTGAGGACCCTCACTGACTCGGCTCTCTTTGTTCCTCAACAGTTGCCAACCGTGGTGAAATTCGTAAGTCACAGCTGACCCATTCCCCTGCGCGGACCCGCAACCGCTAACATGTGAACAGCCATTCGTGTATGGACTGCCCTTCCATTCCTTCCAGCCGACGGTCCAATTTTAGACATTGCCAAGCTAATTCGAATACCCGAGTATAGATTTTCAGAACTGTGAGTCCTCTCCCTCGGCATTGTCCGGCATCATGAGTCCGTGGCATCGGTGCTAACTCACCCTTTAGGCTCACGAGCTTTCGCTGCACACCGTTGCAGTCTTCAGGTACCCCTCACTCAACAACGATCCGCCGGCGCGATTGTTCATAAACTAATTCGCATAGTTATGAGGATCGATTGAGCATGCACCGACAGAGTACGAGCCCAATCTGTGCCGTGTCTTGGTCATTTGTTTTGCTGACCATAATCTATAGAGGCCGATGAAGCCTACGTCATTGGCAAGCGCGGACAGTACACCCCTGTCGGCGCGTACCTGGCTGGTGACGAGATTATTAGAATTGCCGTCGAGCACGGTGTGCAGATGATCCACCCTGGTATGTCTAGTCTTCGGTATCCGGGATTCCCCACGCTAACTTAGCCCCCCAGGTTACGGTTTCCTCTCCGAGAACGCCGAGTTTGCCCGCAACGTCGAGAAGGCTGGCCTCATCGTGAGTCCAATGTACCCCACCGCTCCTGTCATGTCCGTGCACTAACCCAGCTCAGTTCGTCGGCCCCTCTCCCGACGTGATCGATTCACTTGGTGACAAGGTCTCTGCCCGAAACCTCGCCAATGCTGCCAACGTCCCCGTCGTCCCTGGTACCAAGGGCGCTGTTGAGAAGTACGAGGAGGTCAAGGAGTTCACTGACAAGTATGGCTTCCCCATCATCATCAAGGCTGCTTTTGGCGGTGGTGGCCGAGGTATGCGAGTCGTCCGCGAGCAGGAGACCCTGAAGGAGTCCTTTGAGCGAGCTACCTCTGAGGCCAAGACTGCCTTTGGTAACGGCACCGTTTTCGTCGAGCGATTCCTTGACAAGCCCAAGCACATCGAGGTCCAGCTTCTGGGTGACAACCACGGCAACATTGTCCACCTGTACGAGCGTGACTGCTCCGTCCAGCGACGACACCAGAAAGTCGTTGAGATTGCCCCCGCCAAGGATCTCCCCGCCGATGTTCGTGACAACATTCTTGCAGACGCTGTTCGACTGGCCAAGACTGCCGGCTACCGCAATGCAGGCACTGCGGAGTTCCTGGTTGACCAGCAGAACCGTTACTACTTCATTGAGATCAACCCCCGTATCCAGGTCGAGCATACTATTACCGAGGAGATTACTGGCATTGATATCGTTGCCGCTCAGATCCAGATCGCTGCTGGTGCTACTCTGAACCAGCTCGGCCTTACCCAGGACCGCATCTCTACCCGTGGTTTCGCTATTCAGTGCCGAATTACCACCGAGGACCCCGCCAAGGGCTTCCAGCCCGACACTGGCAAGATCGAGGTCTACCGCTCCTCTGGTGGTAACGGTGTCCGCTTGGATGGCGGTAACGGCTTCGCTGGTGCTGTAATCACTCCCTACTATGACTCGATGCTCGTCAAAGCGACTTGTCATGGCTCTACCTACGAAATTGCCCGAAGAAAGGTTCTGCGAGCCTTGATCGAGTTCCGTGTTCGAGGTGTCAAGACTAACATCCCCTTCCTGGCTTCCCTTCTCACTCATCCTACCTTTATCGATGGAAACTGCTGGACCACTTTCATCGACGATACCCCTCAACTCTTCGACCTTATTGGCAGCCAAAACCGTGCCCAGAAGCTCCTGGCTTACCTGGGTGACGTTGCCGTCAACGGCAGCAGCATCAAAGGCCAGATCGGCGAGCCCAAGTTCAAGGGTGAGATCGCCGTCCCTGAGCTCATCAACTCTGCTGGTGAGAAGATCGATACCAGCCACCCATACCAGAAGGGATGGCGAAACATCATCCTCGAGCAGGGTCCTAAGGCATTCGCCAAGGCTGTCCGCGAGTACAAGGGCACCCTCCTCATGGACACCACCTGGCGTGACGCCCACCAGTCTCTCCTGGCTACCCGTGTCCGTACTGTCGATCTTCTCGGCATTGCCAAGGAGACCAGCCATGCCCTCTCCAACCTTTACTCTCTTGAGTGCTGGGGTGGTGCCACCTTCGACGTCGCCATGCGATTCCTCTACGAGGACCCCTGGGATCGACTCCGCAAGATGCGAAAGCTCGTTCCCAACATTCCCTTCCAGATGTTGCTCCGTGGTGCCAACGGTGTTGCCTACGCTTCCCTGCCCGACAACGCCATCGACCACTTCGTTGACCAGGCTAAGAAGAACGGTGTTGACATTTTCCGTGTCTTCGATGCCCTGAACGATATTGACCAACTCGAGGTTGGAATAAAAGCTGTTCACAAAGCAGGGGGAGTTGTTGAGGGTACCGTGTGCTACTCGGGAGATAGTGGGTCGCTCCTTCCTCCATTCTGTATTGCTCTCACTGACCATCTCTGTAGTGCTCAACCCCAACAAGAAGTACAACCTGGACTACTATCTTGACCTCGTTGACAAGCTCGTGAAGCTTGACATCCACGTTCTTGGTATCAAGGATATGGCTGGTGTCCTCAAGCCACATGCCGCCACTCTCCTCATCGGCTCCATTCGCAAGAAGTACCCTGAGCTTCCCATCCACGTCCACACCCACGACTCTGCCGGTACCGGTGTGGCCTCCATGGTCGCTTGCGCCAAGGCTGGTGCCGACGCCGTCGATGCTGCCACTGACAGTTTGTCTGGCATGACCTCGCAGCCCAGCATCAACGCCATCATTGCCTCACTCGAAGGCAGTGATCTCGACCCTGGGCTGGATGCCAAGCTTGTCCGGGCTCTCGACGTTTACTGGTCCCAGCTCCGCCTGCTTTACTCTCCCTTCGAGGCCCACCTCGCTGGCCCCGACCCCGAGGTGTACGAGCACGAGATTCCTGGTGGTCAGCTGACCAACATGATGTTCCAGGCTTCACAGCTGGGTCTCGGATCCCAATGGCTTGAGACCAAGAAGGCATATGAGCATGCCAACGATCTTCTTGGAGACATCGTCAAGGTCACCCCTACCTCCAAGGTTGTCGGTGATCTTGCCCAGTTTATGGTATCCAACGGCCTCTCTCCTGAGGACGTCAAGGCTCGCGCTTCTGAGCTCGACTTCCCCGGCTCCGTGCTGGAGTTCCTCGAGGGCATGATGGGTCAACCTTACGGTGGCTTCCCCGAGCCTCTGCGAACAGATGCCCTCCGTGGCCGACGCAAGCTTGACAAGCGACCTGGTCTGTTCCTTGACCCCGTTGACTTTGTCAAGACCAAGCGCGAGCTCGGCAAGAAGTATGGCGCTCCCGTCACCGAGTGTGACCTTGCCTCCTACTTCATGTACCCCAAGGTTTTCGAGGACTACAAGAAGTTTGTCCAGCAGTACGGTGATCTTTCCGTCCTGCCCACTCGATACTTCCTCACGCGCCCTGAGATTGGTGAGGAGTTCCACGTTGAGCTCGAGAAGGGCAAGGTTCTTATCCTAAAGCTCCTTGCTGTTGGTCCCCTCTCCGAGAACACCGGCCAGCGCGAGGTCTTCTTCGAGATGAACGGCGAGGTCCGACAGGTCACCGTCGTTGATAAGAAGGCCGCCGTTGAGAACATCAGCCGACCCAAGGCCGATGCTAATGACACGAGCCAGGTCGGTGCACCTATGTCTGGTGTGCTTGTGGAGCTCCGGGTCCATGAGGGCTCTGATGTCAAGAAGGGTGACCCTCTTGCCGTCCTATCTGCTATGAAGATGGTGAGTCATCCAACTCCCTGTTTACGATCTAATGCTGACTTTGCTCTTAGGAAATGGTTATCTCTGCGCCCCACAGCGGCAAGGTTGCTAGCCTCCAAGTTCGGGAGGGTGATTCCGTCGATGGCTCCGACCTGGTCTGCCGCATTGAGAAGGCTTAATTAACCTAAAGGGGGACTGGATATTAGGTTGTAGAAAATGGCGGGGGAAGGATTGCTTTTTGGGTTTTGGTAACTACGCGAGTATCCCAAGAGAAGTTAATGGGAGAAAGCTATGGGTTTGGCGCGAGGAGACGTCCTATGAAATACAATTACGAATAGCTTGTCAGGATACCTTTCAAATCAGAATTACTCTGGATAAAGATGCAACTCGAAGTTGGACTATGTCAATTCAATCGTAACAGGCCAGGTTTAAGATCAGAGATAGCACTACAACGTTACAAAAGAACGGACTAATACCTTTTAAGATTTTATTTTTATTACTTCTATCTAGGATATAATAGTCTGAGATCTTTACGTTATGACAATATTACCTTAGACTCTACTTGACTTAGGTTATTTCTTTTTAAACTTATGAGGATAATACTCTAAGGGAAGACTAAACATATATACTATGCACGAGTAGACCGAGGTCTGGAATGGAGTTAAGTAAGACTAGATAGTTTTGCCTTATATAAAAGCCTTACGTCGTGTTCAATCAAGACGCGGCCGATAGTATCTATTATCTAATCCCCTTTCTCTTTCCCTTTCCTCTTCTCTTTGCTTCCCCTTCCTTCCCCCCTCCCCTGCTCTCTGACTCTCTCTCTTCTCTTTTTCTTTTTCTTCTTTTTTAATTTTTAATTTTTAATTTTTAATTTTTTTTTAGTGGCGAAGTGTTTCGGGTGTATCCTCAGGTCAAGAGCAAAGACCATTCCTCAGACTTGCCATGGCATGGGGCATGACCACATAAGCAAGCCTGAAAGGGCTGGAAATTCCGGCCCAGAATATCTGCTTCTATCGGCTCCCAAACCACCCAAGGCTTTGTAAAGGAGGGCTTAACCATATATAGGTTCATACTGTACGGGAGGGAGTGTCAGTGGACCTTGCCGAGAGGTAGCGCGGAGTCGCCACACCAAGCCTCGAATGATTGAGACAATACTTTTGTAAATGTCCCGTGGAACAGTCTTGACGAACTGCGTGGGTGTGAGTGAGCAATCCGGGCAGATCACTGTGGAGACGTACATAGTGTCAAGATGGGGGGCCTCCTCTGGGCAACGGCGGCAGTAGGAGAAGATGTCTCTACCGCAGTGCGGACAGTGTGCAGTGACTTGGACGCACATAGCTGCTGGCTTGTATTTCTTTGCTTGATTCTTATCTTGGTAAAGATGAGGTGCTTTCTTCGTAGAGACTGGTATGTGGGTGTAATGCCGCGAGTGTTGCGATGCTATGTCGGTAAACCAGAGTCGGGGCTATGAATTGGGTCTTGCTTGCGAAAGAAATCGAGATTTATAGATTTGATATCAGGCCAATGTGAGCTCTCCCTACTTTAAGTTCTGTTCTTATGTTCTGGAGTTAACGGGCTGTCTAGCAAGAACATCATTAACCTAACAAAGCGATAAAAGGCATGTCTAGCAACTGATTTTACTGAACCTCGAACAGTGCATTTGTTAGGCCCCATTGGTCTGCTATGCTTTTAGGATACATGCAGTGTTCGCATTTAGTCCTGGTCTTGGCGGTTGTCGCTCTCTATGTTTATCAATTTGTCAAGGTCTGTTATTGCCTTGAGAGGTGGGAGGGAATTCCCAAGAGGAGGAGAAGTTTATATTTCTGGAGGCATGTAGCTAGAATAAGTATTTTCAACTCTCTATAACGAGAGCATTCCTATAAAGATAGCAGCATTACAACTTGAGGATAATAAGTCAAGACTATATAGCAAAGTTACGAGTTTGAAGAAAAGAAAAGAACAGCTTTCTTATGCCCCTCCTTCTGACCGTGCACCGTTACTGAAACTTGTACAGCTAGGTGTGAAATTAATACCTAACTTACCCAAGTGGGCAAACTACTAGATTGAGTCTTGAGTCCGGGGCTGAGGATCAACCGGGCCGGTATGGAGTCCGCTGTGGGGCCGGATCGGAGGATCCACGCGGGTGGCGGGTCTAGTTGGTGACGGTCCGGTGCCGCATGCCGACGCCATTATGGTAGGAAGGTTAAGTTTATATCGCATACTGTAGTGACGTGATGGAAAAGCGTCCCGGTAGACCAACCCCGAATTTAATTCATACTGCAACGACCCGGGACAGCTGTGAAGTCTTAAACGGCTGGCGCAGGTATCTCGGAGTCTCGGATTCATAGGACAAGATCTACGACACCAAAGGGCTTTGAAAAAACGACGCTCCACCTCGATGCTGTGCCTACTCATTCTTAGGTGGGATAAGGTCAGTAACAGGCGAACGGAAAAGTCGGGATCACAACCCGAACGAGGCTGGCGGCTCCGCCCTACCCGTTGAGTCGGGGAAAGCTCACGCGCGTGTCGGTGCTTTGCGGGGAAATCGAGTGGGGAGGGTTACATCCAGCTGCAGCATCATGGGCCTGGGAACCTGCCTGAGACATGTCAACTCAACAAAGGGCTTGGGTCATGTGTCCCGACATCGGATGGACTCGGGAGATGCTCTTGAAGGTGTCTGGTGGAAAAGTTGGTGATGATGGTGGCAGCCCGATTTCGACTTGAAACTCCAGCAATCCCCCCTAGAGCCAAGGATCGGGATGCGATTGAGATGAAAGGAAGCTGACCTGGTCATCCAGATGGTAATGACGCACACGAGAGTCATGGGCCTACACGTGTACTACGGACGGCGCACAACGAACGCTAGATTCAAGATGCGAGTTTGCAGCGGAGACACAGTTGGCAGGGACAGGGAGCCGTCTCCCTCTGTCCGTAGATGATGCTGTTGTCCGCGATGCCTCCCCCGGTCCGGGGCACACGACTACAAGGCATAAATTGATGTTGTTGATGATACAGTAGGGAGGTATGGAGGTTCCGCCCCTTGATGGAATGCACCGCTTCCTTTGTCCAGTCTGGGTAACGACCTTCACCCACCACCACCACCACCCCCGGAGAGAGCGATGATCAGGAGTCAGACGAGGCAAACAAAGGCCGACCGATCCCGATCCCGGTGTCGATGGGAAAGATTTGCAATTTGATATGTGAGAGGAGCGGTGAGCTGTTAGGTTTCGACAAGCTATGTTGGCTTCGACTATTTCTTTTTAATCTCACGGATCTTATTAGGCCTCGACGGTGCATTGATTCATCGCCAAAGTGTGGGGGAGGAGCCCGGGCTCACTAGGGCCATCGTAGCCCTGGAAGCTAAAGTTCGGGGCGCTGAAGCCCCTCTTCCCGTTAGACGGGGGCATGCCCCTCTCGAGGAGGGAGATGCATGGATCCCAATGCATCCGGGGGGATCCGGCTTTCATCTGCACGATACCATGCACGTATGAAGTCCTGCAGCCTCTGGACCTTTTCGAAGCTTGATCATCCGGCCAATGATGGCGGTTGTCATAATCGTTATGGGTGAAGGCACATGTCGCTTCACTAATTCCCATTTCTCAGCAGTATCAATATCACCAACAGGCCTGAGGGAATGCACTATCTACACCCTTCCACCAAAGACTCCTGTGATGCTCTCTGGGCTTAGTCACCCGCGTAGTATTACTGATATTCTCGTGAGAGAGCCTGACGATCTGGTCAGATGGCATTGGGAGACGAAAAGGTTCGCTCGCAGTGACATATCTTGCAAGCCCAGCTCCGATCCGTCAGGTTGATCTCACTCAATGAATCAATTGCCTTTCCCCCCGTCCACAATAAAAACTGGAGACCCGCTTTTCGCCCCCCCTGCCGCTTGGCACACGCACACGCTCGCACTTGGACCTTCCAGTGTTGATTTTAGACAGCCTGGGGTCCGCTGCCCTCCGAAAACCCAAAATTCGCCCAGGACAAGCCTAAAAAGCCCCCCCCTCTACACCTCCAGTCCTACTTTTTAACTCCTATTCACTCTACATCCTAATCTCAGCCCTAAGTTCTTCTCTTCCTCGACCTTCACATGAGCTCGATAGGAAGCGCACTCCTCAAGCACTACTGCCATCGTCACCGCCATACCTAGCAGAACAACCTACACATCCTCAAGGCAATGGAGAGCCTCCAGCTATCTCAAGTACTCGCCGACCTTAGCAATCTCGGTGCCGCCGTACGTTTCTCCCCAGCAGCCTCGTCTTTCCCTTGCCCCTATTCCGTGTCTTGCCTCACCGCTCGTCACTCCTCGTTCCTGGTCTTGGCACTGACATGTCTTGTGTTTCCCAGGAGCCCGAAGCCGCCGCTGCTATCGTCGGCGCCAACGCCCCCTCCAAGTCCAGTCACACCAGATCCGAAGCACCTGCATCCGCCGCCACCACGACTCCGACTACTCATCATCAACGACGGCCCTCGGAGCTCCAGCGCAACTGGTCCTCGGAGGGCAAGTTTGACAAGTTCGGCCGCCGAATTCTATCTCCTGGTTCCCGCTCCGGTTCGGCTGGCAACTCCACCCCCGGTACACCGCGCCGCGGTGAATCTGATGTGAGGCGCTTCCATCACCAGCCGCCTCCTCGGCGGAGTTGGGACCTAGCCACTGACAAGGCTGCAATACAGTTCGAAGATGACGTCGACCGAGCCTCTACCCTCATGGCGCTCTACGATATCCGTTCCAAGATCAAGCAGCAGGACAACAGCAGCCTGCTCAAGGCGCGCGAGAAGATCAACGCCTTGGCTGCGCGGCAGCAGGCTCAACAGGCCGCCGAGCGCAACATGAAGGCAGCCGACGAGCTTCGACGCCAGCGCTACTCGTTCCCCAGAGCTGGTCTCTAGACCCTACAACCTCATGAATTCCTTTACACTTATACGATGGACGATTCTGGCTGCTATTGAACGGCAAGGGAGTTGGGGATACTACATGATTCTTTCGTTCCTTACATGATGTCTAATGACGGCGTTCCCGGGACACAAAAGCGACTTGCCGTCAGGGCACCAACAGCGACTCTCCACTTGATGATTATCGAAGCGATCTGCTATTAGGCTTCCCGACGCAGAGGCGTTGTCGGAGACGTAGGATTATGCTTTGGACAAGCAGGATGGGTTTTATTTGGCTTTCGCAGCGTGGGTTGGTATGGAGGAAAATGGAGGTGTATGAGGGATACCAGGCTTTGTATACATGGAAGAATAAAGCGACTGATTTGCGTATTCGATGGAGTGACGGGTTTGGAATCATGAAAGAGGCGGAGCTGCTGACGACTGCCCAGTTGTTCAGCGGCGCTAGGGTTTTCCTATACAATATCCGCAATTGACCTAATAATCTCCATCATGGCTGAGTATCTTATTTGATATTGCATTTGTTATGGGTTCTTGAGGAAATAGGCACTTGCTTGGCACGTAGGAGTTGCGTAATCGAGCGGGATCCGCGGGAGTTGATATTGAGCCTAATACGGAGTCTGCCGGATTGGGACTTTTGGCTGGGTGTGTTGGAGTTTAAACCAGATTCCATCGTCTCTGAAACTGCGGTGATTTTTGATAGGAGACGGTTCAATTGCTAGAAAGAGCTCGGAGAGCTTGATGCAGGTCTCGCGTGTTGTTGAAGCTCCTGACATGACGTTCTAGAAGCCGTGCAACAGCGGATCAATCTGGGGTCGAATGAATGCCTCGTCAAAGCTCCCCAAGTGGAACCCGTGGCTTTGGGAAAGGCAAACGTCATCCGGAGAAGCAAAAGGTCAAGGGTTTGTGGCGAAGCTCGGTCGCCAAGTGGGGATGACGAGGACCACGACGACGGGAGGCTTAGCAGGCTTTTTGGGATGGGATGGGACGGCTCGGATGGGCAGGTGATGGGTTCTCGGGCGAAAGAATGAGGAGACGACCACGTTTTGGTGTGGGATCATGAGATGAACCTATTTGATGATTAATCGGAGGACGGCGACGACCATGAACTGAGGTTCGATATCCAGCAATTGGTGTATATCGATGAACGCATAGACAACAGCAACGGCACATTCATCATCACCTCGCAAATTGATACCACTAATTCTCTTGGAAGGAAAAAAAGCAACATGGTCAGAGTCATCGGAAAGGACGGCGTATCGAGAGCATCAAACCACCCAAAAAGGCAAAAATCAAGTGATGTGAGATCCCATGGCACACTTCGCCAAGCTCCGAAAGCAACGCTGGGTTCGTAATGTACTGTAATTCTAGGCACAGCCACGACAACAACAACGCCCAGAGAAGAGTGGGCAAAAAAGTGGGATTTGCCCAGACGAATGTGACTTTGAGCAGGAATTTCTACAGACCTTATTAGTTGCAGCGTGTATAGCGCAGCTTTGACCAGGCGCGAGCTCTCTTGGCGATGTAGGTACCACCGCCGCCAGGTTTCGCTGAGGTTCTGGGCTCTCTGGTGCTGGAACAATAAAAAAGGGCTGCTCCCACACTCTCTGCATGGGCTGCCTCTTTGTACTGTGTTGTGACCTTTTTCCCTCTTCATCCTACGTTTTTCCTCCCCTAATTTGATTCGGATTATTTCTTACTACAAAATCCCCCGTCTCGACGTCACCGGCTTTTTGGGTCCTTTTGCTGGCGCCAATTTGTCCACGTCATTATCAGCGACTCAACGCCTGGACTGGCAACCTTGACGCCTAGATCGCCCGACAGCTTTGGCGACCCAAGGTTTTCCAGCTTACTGATTATTTCCCGCCCCGCGCATTCTCGACAACACTACTTCCCCCCCATCAACAACATTTTGCAAGAAAGATCGCGCATCCACGAGCTTTGACAACAATGGCGCCCGCCGAGAGTCTCTTTGCCCGTGACGACGGCTGTGGGTACGGATGGTACTGGGATGGCTTTAACTGCAGGCGGAGCAGCTGGTCGTACTGGGGACGCTGGGTGTTGGCCGGCATCTGCATCTTTCTCTTTGTCCTCATCCTGGCCTGTCTGTAAGTTCCATCGCCTCTTCCCGCACCACCACGGAAGGAGACTGACATGATGCTTTCCGCAGCTTCAACGCTCGTAACCGTCGTCGTCGCGGCGTGCGGCCCATCTACGGGACGGGCTGGATGGCAAGCGGCGGCGGTGGTGGTGGTAAGCCGTGGGGGAACCAGAACAACCACCAGATGCACAACTACGGCGCACAGCCCGTCTACGACCCGAATTACCCTCCGCAGCAGTACGGCTACGGCCCACCTCCGCCCCCGCCTGCCTACGGTCAGCAACAGCAGCCCCAGTATACGGGCACGACCTTCAACCCCAACGACGGCTACTACGCACAGGGCCAGTACTCTGGCGTGCAGCCCCCGCAGGAGACGCATCAGCGCGGCGAGCCCTACTCACCACCTGCGGGACCTCCTCCGGCGAAGTCGTAAAAGGGGGTTTTTGCCTGATGTGGGTGTTGGGGGAAAGAAAGTAGTGTGAACTGATATGCTGGAACGGCCAAATGGGAAAGGGATACCACTGATGAGGCGTTTCTGGAATTTCAAACGGCATGGGATGACGCCTTTTGTTATCGAGGCATGACCGAAAGATGGGAGGTTGTTTCGCTTGATCTTGTTAACCTGATGGTTGCGGTGGAGAAGACAATCAGAGAGTCTGGTTCTCACGAGCAAGGGCAATTTCCTAAAGTTTTTATGTCTAATACTTCAAAAACCACGTCAACCTAGTTGTCTGGATTATGAGTGCTTGGGTGCTTGTTGTGTGTCTTTTAATACCCGATGTGTTGACAGCTCCAGAGACTCGAGTTGAATGGATGATGGGAAGATCAGGGGGTTAGATACGCCACTCCGCTGTCAGAAGGACTCGATGACACAGAGATCCGATTAGCTGGGCCAAGAAATACAGGGCCGCAGCCGTTGGGTATAAAACGTCATTCCAACTTAGGTGCAATCAACCAGCAAATGTCATTCGCTAGGTTCCTCGACTTTGAGCCTCTTAGTTTCGGGGATATCAACGACGATCTAAATAAGCCAGACAGATATTTTGCCGAGTTTTGTCAATAAGAGGGTAGTAATTCTCTTGCATATCGCAATCACACAGCATGAAAAAAACCACTCATCAGTCTTGGCTGAGAACGGTTGTTTAAGATTTGTCCCGGCTGTATGGGATTGTATATGAGAGTTTTAAAGCGTCAGCCCAATTATTGTCTATAATTATGCTACTTTTAACGGCTTCTTACATCATCATGCGTAGGCATGTTCTACTCATCTCTGAGTCTTCTTTTGTTGGGGTTTACGACAGGATCGGTGACCCTGTCATTTCGGAAGAACCCCTTGGGATATCCACAACAGGACATTGACAGGTTGTTTGACAGGAACCATTGCGAGAATTTGTCGTGCAATAGGATGAAGGAAGTTCAAGTAAATAGAAAATCAAGTAGTTGCTGGATGTTTGTGTCAGAATACAGAGGTTATGTGTGTGTTCCAAGTCAGGCTATAAGACCAGGCTGTCGAACCTGATGACAGCATCACTCGACAAGGCTTCGGCATGTCTGAATTAGTTTCCAACTTGAAACCGATGACGAAATCTACAGGTCTTCATCCTCAATAGTCATTAAAAATTTCTACATCTCCAGCAGCCTCCTTCGGGAATGTCTCACAGGCCATTGGATCACCCGACCTCACTTCTTCATAAGGGCTAGACCACTGCCGACGATCAAACCCTGAGATCGTCATTACGTTTCGTTCGGTTGGAGTCCTTGATCTGTTTGGATGATCCTCCTTTTTTCTATCACATTTTGAGAGTGAAATACTTCTTCTCTACAGTACAAGATCGAGTTATCGAGTCTCTTGCCGCGAGCCTTAAACAATAGAAGCATGTACGACTTGAAGAATCACAAGACTTGAACCAACGAACGCATCTGCCCCACGCAGAAAAGTGCAGCTTACTGCAGGGCCCCCAAGTTTCAGCAGCTGCTTTTGCAAGGGTCCTTAGCGCCCTCAAGGGGTAAATTAGGCCACTAGCCGTTCGCCGTTCCCCTTGAATGCATGTCCCTCCTCCCGCCACTGGCCGGATCCCAGGCCTTCCAGCGCCTCCTTTGACCGCAGCCCACCAAGAAACCTCGAACTCTGTACCTAGCGCCGCGTATGCATCCATCGTCCACCCTTTTTTCTCACTCTCACTTACTCACTCACTCATTTTGATCCTAATTCTATTCTTGACACTCCGTCAGCCCTCACGTCGTCGCTAACACGGCCACAGCCTCTACGGCGCCCTTTATTTTTCGGAGCATATACTCTCGCTTGTATTTTTTATTACTGCTCACGATCGCTTTTTATCTGCGCGAGTGTCGCCTTTCGCTTCTTGTATCACCAGACTTCTGTCGCTAACGTTGCGTCCCTTCATTCCACCACTGCTCGACTACCCGCTGCAAATCATTCCACCTACGTATGCGTTCTCGCAGACAGAAACCACATACGTCTACTGTCTTGAATTGAAACCATCCTTTCGAAACTCAATTCACGTTCCTCGATCAACCATAACGCATCTCGGGCCGCTTACATGCGACGGAGCAACCACTCTCTCTCGAACTACCTCACGACCTAGACCCCGTCTATTGACACCTCGACATTTTGAACCATTCTTTATTTGCTACGAGTCACGTTCATCTTCCAAGTCTGTAAAAAGACACCGACACGATGCCCTCCATCGACGAGGCCATGGCCCGGAGCCTCCGGGGCAGCGCGTGGGAGATTATCAAGGACAAATTCATCCGAACCATTGCTTCCGACCTGTCGCGACGAGACCTCATGGCCGACGCCGAAGGAAAAGCCATGGATTTCAAGACCGCCTTTTCGAGCTGGGATAACTGCATGCAAGTCGCCTGGTGCAAGTACGTGTAACCCCCATTATAAGCCGCATAATTATATATGTACTCTAACAAGCCATCCAGATGGCCTGTCATTGGAGTAATGGTCATCGGCGGCCTCATAATCCTCAGCATCGTCTGGTGTGTGATCCGCTGCTGCTGCTGCGGCCTCTCGTGCTGCTGCAGTTGCTTCCAGTGCCTCAAGTGCTGCGGCAACTGCTGCGGCGCCTGCGATCCCCCCGGCGGCCGCAACATCAAGCACCTCGACGACCCCTACGCCCCGCAGAACCAGCACCACGGGTATCGATCGGAGCCCCCGATGAACCCCTCGGTGCCCCAGACGTTTGCCGCCAAGCCCGCCCAGTTCGAACCCCCTCAGTACGCCGAGTTCGAGACGTCCAAGCCGCGAAACGACGACGCACTTCCCGAGATGCCGAGCTGGGAGGGCGCCAACAGCAAAAAGGTCATGGTCCATGATGACGCTGTCGAGCTCGACTCGCTCAGCAAGCCAGTTCCTGAACCGCAGATGGGCGCCAAGGATGGCAACCTCACCCCCTACAGCCAACCACAAGGAAACTCGAGCGGTTACTTGGCTCACAACAACCAGCCTGATCACTATTCGCCGCTTGACCAGCAAGGGTACGGCTACAACGCGGCTGGGGCGGGTGGTTATGGTGCTGATCAGGCCTACGGTGCGGCGATGAGTCCTGGACCACACTCTCCGGCTCAGAATATGAACGGATACGGCCATGACCAAGGGTATGACCAGACACAAGGCTTTGGTCACATGCAGGGCTACGGCCAACCTGCCTCACCTCGCACCGAGTATGCAAACTACGGCGGATACCGAGGAGCGCCTTCACCAGCTCCCCAGGGCTACGGCATGAGGAATTCCCCTGGGCCCAGGCGAACTCCTGCTCCTCAGGACGACTACGGCTACGCCCAGCCTGCTCGCCAGTCACCGGCCCCCCAAATCGATCACGGCTATGCTCAGCCACCTCGTCGATCTCCCGCTCCCCAAAACGACTACGGTTACAACCAGCAAAGTTTCTCTCCAGCCCCCGAGCCGCACTACGGCCCTCGCCCCGTCCCCCAACGGCAGTACCACCAGGAACCCCCTCAGTCCCCGATCAACAACAACTCCGGGTTTGATTTCAACTCGGGCTTTTCACGACCCCAGCCGTCTCCTACTCAGGATTCGTACCCAGGCTTCAAGCCATACGCGCCGTAACGGGCTGACTTGGGGAAAAAAGAGTTGATGAGACTTTGGGTATGAACGAAAAAGAGAAATGTCATTTGGGTTCCGAGTACATTGTATGGATATTCCAGGAGTTTGGACCGGATCTTGGAGTTGAGTTTGGATTGGCGCCTTCTAAGCGAACATTTTATTTTTGGGCTTTTTTGAGTTTTTGGGTTTGAGCATGTGCATCACGTTTACGATGACCCAATATTGTACTCTCTTCTATTCTTCTCGTTTTACGAGATGCCCTTGTGGCACTTTGGGTTACGGATAGAGACATTTCTTGCCTTGAAAATACAGGCACTCATATTGGCGAGGAAGATTTTCCTGTTTTTTTGATTCAGTGAAATCATCCAGCCTCACGTTGAACGAATATGACGCCAAGAGCAGAGATGTGATATCCTACCCATCAGAGGGCTTTGTATAAAACTAGACTCGCAACCGCTTTGAATCCCAAAAAATCACCATCTGATAACGCCCGGGGTCGCTGTATAATCCGCGGCCCTGCCTTTGTCTGTCGTGTACCGAAAAGGATCTCAAACAAAAACCATATATGCCGACCTTCGCTTCTCTGCGCTGCTTGATGATCGGGGTGTGCGCAAGTTCAGAAAGAGATACGCGTCGCTTGTGAAAAAACCATACCTCCAGATAGCCAACGAAATTCTAACAAAAAGCACGTTCGAACGTCGACTCTTCTCCCGCCTCTACTCCTTAGGGAACAGCTCGGGTGGCACGATCTTACCCTGCTCGTTCCGGGCGCTCGAGCTGCTGCCAATAATCGTCCGGTCGTCGCCGTCGCGCTCAGGGTCATACTCTTCCGACTCTTTGCTCTGGGGACGTGGAGGAAGTTTGGCGGCTTCTTCATCAGATTCACTATCGCTTTCATGATCCGTGTCCACCAGTCGGACTCGCGAGGTCTCGTCTTCACTATCGTCATACCTCCTCCGTCTGACGTCCTCGTCAGGATCTTCAGAGTCTAGACGTTCGTGATCTGACTCCTTCATCTTGATGAACGAGTCGATGATGTAGTACTGAAGAGCGTTCATGATGAGAGGGAAGATCATCATGACAAAGGCGATCTGCAGTTTCTCGTTGCCTTCTGTCCAGCCAAGGGCCCAGTCGCCGGCCTTAGAGATCCAGGGCATCATGATGAAGATGATGAGAACGCAAATCTTCATGCCGAAAAGACCACAAAAGTAAATGACGGATTGTTTTAGCCACCACCATGCATTTGGCGGGTTGCCATAATTTCCTGACTGTACGGACTCGGGAGGTTTGCCGACGGGCGTGAAACGGACCAGGCCGGTTAGGACGCGGAGAAGGATGATAAGGATGGGGATACCGAGTGTGGTCTAGGAGGAAGTGTCAGCGAATCTGTCTTGGAATGTATTCGCAGAACAAAACAGGGACAACTTACATCAATGGCGAGGTTGAGGAGGTAAAAGGAGCACGGGTTAGGGGCGTAGTCATCATCGGAACGAACAGCCATCCTTGATGCTGACGGCTCGACTTGGACCGAGAATCGGCCGCTCGTCAACATCGACATGAAGATGTTGGCGATGTGAACAAGGACTGAGCCAAACACCTGCTTGGAGACGTCGAAGAACCAGATCTTGACGGGGCGTTGTGGCCGCTCCCGCCATCGCTTGTATACGAGCGAGAGCAGAGCCAGAGCCCCGAGCGCGCCCTGGACGAGCAGTGCAAAGGGGCCCAGTAATGAGCACTCGCCAGGGGATTCATCGTATGCTTGGGGTGACGAAGAGGAAGAGGCGGCGGCAGAAGTAGCCTTGGCGGCAGCCGAGGCGATCACCGAGGTGGCCATGTTAACGACGGTCGTGGGAGCAAGGGCTAACGAAGAAGCATCATCGACGGCGGCAGCTAGAGTCTCGAGACTTGGCGGGGGGTGCATATGGGAGACGGTAAAGAGGGAATGCGGTCGTTAGGTGGAAATTGGTAGTTATGATTTGGCTTGTCTCGGGTGAGAAGAGGAGGAGGCGAGAAGTGATGATGTTTCAGGAATAGGAAAAAGTGTCGGAGCGGCAAGAGACGATGAGAGAGAGAGACCACGTTTATTTCTCAAATGGGCAAGAAAAAAAAAGACAAGATGGAAAGGAACAAAAGGTGGCGTCTCTTGAACTCTAGAAAACGAAACGAAGAAGCAAAAGAGAAGCGAGAAACTGGAAAAGGAGAAAAGTCAAAACGGGCTTGAGTCGTTGACGATACGACGGGAACCTGTCTCGCGCTGGGCTGGCGCTTGTGACCGATGCGGACGGACATCACCAGCTTCAGCCCCGTTGACGCTAAGGCTGAAAACGATCTGGTCTCCACACAGCCTCCTCTCCCCGCCCACGAGGGGGGCCTAGAATCTGCAGTCAGCCACGGTCAATCAGGCACTTTCCACGCACTTTGACTGATTGCTGACCGCTGTGGCTGAGCCTTCCCATCGGTCCATCGGCCCAACGTACCTCCGCGCGGGCGCCTCACAAACAAGGCAAAGCGGCAGCAGAAAGGGTTGGCTACCAAAAAAGTCGATATCGATCGTGTGGAAGGTCGACGAACGACGACGCCGACGACTATATAACAACCAGACACACCACAGCCCCTCATGCTCCGTCCGCGACTAAGGGCTCCGCGCCTTGCTTTTGGCCTCGGCCTGCGCTCGACCGTCAATGCCCGCCGTTCGATCCATCATGTTCCCGAGCTGCCACACAACTACACCGAGGGTGTCCCCAATCTCATGAGCCCGGGAGGTTTTTCTATCGCTTGGACCGAGTACATGAAGCTGATGGTGGAGAAGCTCAATGCTCTGACTGTCGGTATGTGTAAATTTGGAGTTGCGAAATCGCATTGGTGGAACACAATGCCTCTCGTCTTACACCCAAAGCTTCCATATAAACCCTCTTACACAACTCGCTAACACCAATTCTCCCCCAGGCACCGAGCTCGAGGACAAGGACACCAAGACCATCGCCCTCATGACGGCCCGCGAGCCCAACCAGGCGCCCATCTTCAACTACGCCTCGATGGCGCACAACAACCACTTCTTCTTCCAGGGCATCGCCCCGGAGGGCACCCCCATGCCCGACGTCCTCCGCCGCGAGCTCGAGGCCTCCTTCTCCTCCATCGAGACCCTCCGCCGCGAGTTCGTCATCACCGCCTCCGCCATGTTCGGCCCCGGCTTCCTCTGGCTCGTAAAGGCCGGCCCCGGCGACTACCGCCTCCTGCCCACCTACCTCGCCGGCAGCCCTTACCCCGGCGCCCACTGGCGCGCCCAGTCGACCGACATGAACTCCGTCGGCAAGGACGGCTCGGCGCGGGGCTATTTCCGCCAGCAGGCCCACGGCGCCCGCAAGCGAGAGGGCGATCTTCCTCCCGGCGGTATCGAGCTCGAGCCCCTGCTGTGCCTCAACACGTGGGAGCACGCGTGGCTGCTGGATTGGGGTGTTGGTGCTGGTGGTCAGGGTGGCAAGGCGGCCTTTGCCGAGTCATGGTGGAACCTCATCGACTGGGAGAAGGTGGCCCAGAGGTCTGGTGTGTTGAGACCAGACTTCAAGTCGGCATAAGATGAGACAGCAGAGGCAGGATGTATAGCTAGGACATGACGTGACGGCATCTGGAATAGAGACACGGGAGGCGGGAGAGGAGTTCTTGTAAGATATTGTACTCTGCATATACAGGTGGGAAAAATGTACCATTTGATGTCATAGCAAGGTTGCGTCGGCCCGTCATGAATCTATCTACACTATGCCCTGAAGCTCTATATGAGAGTCGACTAAAGTTCCAAGTAGTGAAGGAGTCACAAAACAAGGCAGAACAAGAAGAAGAGATAGAAACATACAAATCAGGGGGCAGTGCGCCTGGTGGAAGGGGAAAAGGTTGAGATAGATCCACCCATCCCCTTTCTACAGATCTAGGTCTCCGTCATGGCACTCTCTACGAACTCAGTCACGATATCCCGCAACTTCTTCTCCACGCGGACCTGCAAAAAACCCGCGTTCGGTATTTCGACTGCTATTCCTTCAGACAAGGTCGGCTATTTCCGTTGCCGGATTACAGGCCTATGCAGCTCCCTCCCGAGCCAAACCACCCATTCTTGACAGACGACCAGAAATTCCACTTGGGTCCAGGGCTACTACCCACACTTAAACTAACTACTTCTTTATGGAAATCCAGGACTGGGCTTTGATGCGGCCCCCTTTCGCCTTGTGCGCGACTCTTGGCAACTTCTTGTGACCTCAGGGGTTCCAGCCGGTGGAGTTGGCGCCGGAGTCACCATCAGACTCCCCTTCGCTGCCAGAGTTCTCGCAGTTGGAAACCCCCCTACGGAAGCCCGATTGCTGTGGGGTCCCATCATTCAGGGACGGTGGCTTGACAGATTATGGCGGCGTGGTCGGAGATGTCAGCTCCGGTTTGTGCCTCCACAGTTTCTCACAGATGTCTGGTCATCTTCAGGAAGTTCTGATAGCAAGAGGCGAAGATTGAGGTAGAAATCGATCCAGCGGCCGGGACAGTGATTTAGGATGTGTTGTGGAATGAGCTGCAATTGGTGTCGTGCGGTTGTCTACTTGGAAAGAAGAGAAACAAGACAGTTGGGTTTGAGCAGGGAATCAGGAGGCCGGCCTACTTATAGATGGTGAAAAAAGGCA
Organism: Fusarium setosum; assembly: GCA_013623625.1. Lineage (NCBI taxonomy): Eukaryota > Fungi > Ascomycota > Sordariomycetes > Hypocreales > Nectriaceae > Fusarium > Fusarium setosum. The sequence continues at coordinate 31,977 of JABFFE010000834.1, read as the reverse complement.
ACCGATCAACTCTTCCATATTCTCTCGTATTCAATGACTTGTACTTCATGACTCATCGACGCATCATAGGTACTGGAAGGATGGATTATCTGGATACACCACAGCCAACAGCAAGTCCGTTGGCTACTCTTGAAACTTGCTTTGCAGACATAAAAGAAGTAGATGAGCACCAAGACCCGTCACTCATGGTCAAGTTCTGGCGCACTTGCCCCAAATTGATGCCCGGGCCCGCCATTTCAACTCTTCTTTCAGCGGTTGTTTGATGCTTTTGGAAGAGACTTTCTCTGACAAATTTGGGAGAGATAGAGCCTTGGCTGTTCTCATGCTCTTGGGCAAGTTTCCCTCGGAAGACTTCAAAGGCACTCTACGCACTGGGTTCGACAAGAACGCTGTCTTTACTTGTCGGCGACGAGAATGCCATGATACTACTACTTCAAGTACTTAGGACAGCCAGTACCTGGCCAAGGATACTTTTTCTGCTCAAGTTCGACTTCATCTGGCATCGAATTCATGATTCGCACTACTATCTTTTGGAGCCGGCAGTCACCATCTCGTACTACTACTACTACTACTACACATACGCCTCATACTAGCTTGGCGGTGTAGGTCAGTTAAGCGAGTGAAAGATGAAGAGACCTCTTTCGCCTGACCACGCAGTTTCTGCAGCCGCACTCTGAGATTCAATGGACATTGCCGACCCCAGCATTTGCCTTTTTCTGCCCAAGATCTTGGCCACCATCGATCGGGAGAAGGGGAGAAGGGACATTTGCCTGTCGACCATGAACTGTGTATGCTATAGAGCGGTTGGAAGGAGGGGACAGAGAATTCCGTACCAGAGTAGCCATGCTGGGCAGGATGCTCGCGAGGTGGCTCCACCGATGGGGGCATGCCAGCTGAAGCCGAGGTGGAATCGGCACGGGTGAGCTCGAATTATAGACGGTATTTGATGAGCCGTATCTACTGCAGCGGATAAGTTCTATGTGCGGTCTTCAATTGTCAGGGACACAAGCTTGGAGGAAGAGGCAGGCAAGGACGACGAAGTTGATAAAGACCCGGTCGGTTGAATCAAAATTGCTCCATCCTACATGCCTCACCCGGCCATCGTTTCGAATCCAATTGGAAGCTTCACCTAAACCTGTTGTTGCAGATGGCAGCTCCCCGAGTAGGTAAGCTAGTTGTCGACCATGAGAGCTTGTTGGGGTCGCATGTGGTCCTCATTTTCCAGCTCGGCCGCCTCGACTTTCCAAGTGATGACTGCGGAAAGGGCCCTTTCGCAACATCCATCAGCCTAACCCCTCTATTCTCCCACTAACTGAAGCTGCAAGTAGTGAACAAGTGACAAAAAAGGTTAAAAAAAAAAGAAGACAAAAAAAAAACATACAACATTGGGGATTCGCTAGTCGTCACCGACCTAGCTACTAATCCAACTCTTGCCAGGTTATCGGTAGGAGATCGGACGGGATCCAGATTTCTCTAGCAGATGTGGTCGTATGTGCTAGTTTCTGGGGGTAAAGATTATTATAGCCTTGGCAATGATAGTTTGACTTGTTGGCAGTGGTGTCCTCATCGGTCACGGATGAGAGAGCCTTGCCTCGTTCCAAATAGCCCGGGTCATGAAATCGCAGATAACAGATGGAGCGAGACAATTTGGCCCTGAGGAATTAATCACGCAACGGGCCAGCAATGCGACATCAAAGGGGACGAGAGACCGGAGTAACTGCTCATATATAGGCGAAGAGGTGTGTTCATCCAGACTTACACTCAAGTTGTAGGGACATCCTCACATGTCACAGCAGCCAAGGCAAAGGCACAGTCTATGGAACTCGTTTCATTTTCATTTCCCTTTTCCTATCCTAAAGCTAAAACTAAGCTACCTATGTGAACAGTAAAATCAACTAGCGCCATTTGGTATCCGCGTTCGTCGTTCATAACATGCTGAGGAGTGAGTGGTTGGAAAACTTCTAACAGAAAACAAAGTCGTGTGCGAGTGGTATAAGTAAAGGAAAAAAAACCGGTATAAAAGATTGAGCGAACAAAATAAAATCAGCAAACAGTCCAACATAGCCCCCCAAGAACCCATATAAACGTCATTGCTCGTCTCGAGCTAACAGTCATCATAATGTTGTGAGCATCCCGCGAGAGAGCCGTAACAAGCATTTGCAAATGGTCATACGATCTGAGTGTTGAAAGATAAAAAACCAGCAATGCGTGAACACAAAAAGCAGAAAACAATTTTCAAGAGGTCATCAGAGCTCCGCTGTCTGGCAGGTAGCATCCAAGTCCTGGGCGAGTCGAAAGGAAGTAGTCATGATAGAGTGAGAGGGATGTGTGAGGTGACTTAGATCATGTTGCCGTTGACGCTGATCTCAAAGCCCTCGCCCTTCTGCCGGAGCGCCTTAGCAAGCATCAGCTCACGCATCCAGTCAATGCGGTCATCTCGGCTCTTGACGGCAAAGTGATGCGTCTTGCCCGTGCCGTTGACTCCCTCGGCGGGATCAGCATTGGCATTCTGGAGCTGGCTCTCACGCTTGCGGAGCCGCGCAGTGTTCTTGTCCTGAGGGATGAGCTGGAAAGCGAATGCTCCCACAGGGTCGCTCTTCTCGCGGCTGTGGCGGCTGTTGAGGTGCATCGACTTGAAGGCAGCGGTGAGCTTGGAAGACGAGGCAACACTTGAGCATGCAATGGCATAGTCGTCAATGTCGACATACTCGAGCGTGCGGTCGAGCTCAGCAGCATCCTTGTGCATGTTCAGGCGAGTACCCTTGAGAGTGAAGTAGCCGTCCTGCCACTCATGGCGAAGCATCTTGGTCTTGCGCTTTTTCATCGGGCCCTGGTGGCTGATGCCGTTGGCAGGGTCAGCCGATGGGGACTTGCCCTTGGCTCCAAGCGGCGCCATGGGCGCCAGAGTCTTCTCGGTGCCATTGAGCTGACCACGAGAGAAGGGGAAGTTGTCGCGAGGAGGAGGCTGAAGAGGCTGCTGGGATCGGATAGAAGCTCGGGGAGACTTGGGGGACGACCCTTGAGTAGGACGGGTCGAGAGGATAGGCTTGTTCTCCTCCAGGGCCGGCATGACGGGGAAGGATGGCCGCCGGGCAGACGTACGGGACTGGCAGCGGGGAGGAGAAACATTGTGAGTGGGAGATGTGCGGTAGTTCATGTCCGGGGGCACAGACTGGGAGAAGTCGCGGGCCACAGGGCCGATGGGCACAGCCGTGACGGGAACATCAAGCTCTGAGAAGGGAGTGCCATGGCGGAAGCTGTTCTTGGGTGTCTCGAGGTCGGGAGATATGGGGTCTGCCTTGTCCATCTGGTAAGGGACAAAGGCGGGCTCCTGTTGCTGTTGAGGAGGAGGGACACTAGCAGTGCGAGACTGTGCCAGTCGGGAAGGCTGCGAAGGCTGATAAGGCTGTGGCTTTCCGGGGATTGCGAGCTTGGGCAGCTGACGAAGGCCTTGGTGAGGGAGCTGAGCTTGGGCAGTTGGCATACCCCCCTCAAATGGAGGCGTCGGGGGCACGTCGTTGCTGCATTCCTGGAGGTGCTGGTGCTGGAAGCTCAGGAACTGCCTGACATTGTCCTGAGGATCCCGGAACTGAACGTCACGCAGGGACGCTTCGTGGAGGTACTGCAGAGGAGGCATGCCAGGACCCATGACGTCGGAAGATGCGACGACAGAAGGCTCGGCATCCGACACAGGACGCAGAATCTTGGAGGGATCCAGGGCCTTTGCGGTCTCTGGGTTGCCGGCATCGCCAACCATGACCGTCCCGGTAGCATTGATGTCCACGTTTGGGTATTCCTTCTTGAAGGCCCGGATGAGCTGCTGCTGCTTCTTCCACTTGGAACAGTTCTCTCCCTTGGAGCAGTAGTGTGGCTTGGGAATGACCTGTTCAATGCCGATGATGGATACTGACTCCATCGGAGTGATATCGTCACCAGATGGCCTCAAGCGCTGCCTTCGTCCGCTCTTGCGGCGCCTGGGTCCGCCATCTTCCACTCTCCGCGCCTCTCTCACAATCTCTCGGCTCGGCACATCCTCGATGGGTGTCCCTGGTCGAGGTGATGCTGGCCGGCTGTCCCTCAATGCCTGGATCTGGTGCCAGACCTTTGTCCTGATACCAAAGGACTGGATGCTGAGCTCCTTGAGATCCTCAAACTTCAACGTGATTAGGATAGCTCCGCTGATATCATTCTCCATAAACCGGTCCGCCACCGACAGCTCAATGCCAGCATTGAGCATAGACTGCGCGACCATTTCCGTAGTCCATGATGCAAGTTCCGATGTGTCGAGTTCCGCGTCGGTGTACTGAAAGGGGCTGGCCCGGCGTGGTAGCTGTGGGGCTGCAAGCAGGTCGGCGATGGCTCGAGGTCCCTTGGGAGTAATGGGCGACAAGGTCAGGATAATGTCGTCCTCGGTAAGGGAGTACAGCTCCGATGAGTTGCGGAACAGGTGAGGTCCTCGGGGACCCTCGACTTGCTTCGGGGAATATTCGATTTGAATTTCTTGACTCCTGCTCGATCTCGGTGTGGGAACCTCATCGTATGAGGAGATTGTTGTGAAACTAGGTTGTCCCGACTGCAAGGCGAAGTTGTTAGTGCTGTGAGACTTACACCCATTGTCAAAGCATAGCACGTACCGACTGCAAGCTCAGGCGAGGCGAGTTATCCTCGGCATCGCTGATGATCTCATCCTCTTCCTCCCAGTCCGTGTCGACGAATTCGGTCGCTACTGATATCGGTCGCTGCAGTATCTGGGAGTCATTCTTGAGGCTGAAGAAGGTATCTCGAGGTAGAGGCTTCTGTCGCATCTCTTGGTATGTTAGGCGGTCGCCGCCCTTGAAATATGTGTACTCCTACAGAGACCAAGGGTTAGTTTGTTTCATGGCACTCACCTCTCCGGGTAATTTCACTTACCATTTCGGATTCTGTAGGGGGAGGAAAACACGCTGATGCTGCCGGGCACCAGTCTGTTGTTGCTGGAGAGGGGGTTTATCAACCGTGGTCGGTCTTCTGGTTTGAATGGCCGTTGCCGGCGCTCGATCCTCTAGAACTCAGTGCTTATGGGCACGATGGGAGAATAACACGCCGTGAAACACTACAAAGGAAACATGAGCCTCGTGGGATGGAGGAAATAGTACAAAGGTCGCAAAACTTGGGACGAGGGGACCGGGGCGGCGGGCGGGCGGTTACGGGACAATATGTATGCACTATAGCGCGACGTTGGAGTCTGAGACAAGCGAGGGAGCCCAGCAGGAGCGGTCACGGAGGGGGATGGGGATAAGAATAGACTTGCTGAGTGCTAAATGCAAAGTGTGTGGCCAGGTCTGTCTAGGGCCTTTGGGTAGCCCCCAATCCCCCAGTCGGTCCAAGCAAGTCCCCGGATCCTAGTCGCCCTGCCTCCTTCGGCGGGAGCAGAAGAGACGAGAGAGGGTGTGAGGAGGAAGAGTTCAGGGTCAGGGCAGGGGATAGCCGCTTCATCACACCGGCACGGCGCGCAGCGGGCAGCAAGCAGCAGAGCATCACCAACAACCCAACACAATATCAACGCCCATATCAGGACACTTTGCACCCGCCAAGTGATCCAGGAAGACGGATTGTCAAGTCAGGGTATTTTCAGCCCCCCCAAGAGGCTGGGGAGAGAGGCGACCTGTCGGCCGCATGGTTGATCAAGACAGTCGAGAGAGACGACGCAGAGGACGAGGGGGGGTGCGCGGCGTCAAGCCTGTGGGTTCAGTTGGGTGTCTGAGCAGAGAGGCTGCATCCCGCGTGAAGAGATGCACGCCCAGTCACGTTGCTGGCCTCCGTCACGAAAGGAAACGGGGGGCCAGATGTCTCTAGAGATGCTTGATGACGATGGTGGGAGAGGGGAGAGGGAGGCATGGGCGGACGCGCGTGGGGCTGCATGTCTTGGCCAGTCTGTGCACTTCGATTGGCTCAAGCCGCCGCACGTTGCGACCCTAGGCCGTGGGGCGTTAGGCTTTAGCACACTTAGTGCCACACCCCCGCCAAATATAGCGGCCTTAGCGGATGTTTAAGCGCCGGGAGCTGCTGAGGTTGTGGTGAGAGAGCGAGAGGGCGAGAGGGATCAACTAATTCAGGTCGACCTTGGATCCTCCATCCAGTGAGCCCGATAAAATGAGATGAGGTGATTGTGGTGATGGATGCCCATGGCAACCCTCGGTATCTGATCCATCTCCTTTACGCTCTCACCACTTTGTCAATGGCAGCTTTGTTTCGTTCCTTTTTTTCCCCTCTCTGCTGTCCGTAAAAGCCTTTGCATAGGTCCCTGGCCCCTGTCCGCTTGTCCTACCTATCTGGTCTTGGGTGCTCATGGCTCTGCAGAGACAGGGTCATCACAGACCATGTAGCTCCGGCATCGAGGGCGGGAGACAAGACAAGACCCCCATCATCTGCATGTAGAGTAGAGAGAAAAGAAGAAAAGAAACATGGGTCAATTTTTCTCATCCTTCTCCTCCTCATCCACTGCACACGAGATGCACTGTATGGGGTTTTCATGTGTGTCTCTTCCGGGGCTCGCATATTGCCGTGTCTCCAGGAATGATGAGTTGTTGGCGCCATCGTCGTCGACGTGGACATCGTGAGAATCCATTGATTTTTGGTTGAGCATACACGGTTCCCCTGCGTTGCTGCCGTAGAACCCAAGACTCCTGGGTTCCTCAACATGGAACCAGCCATGTGACTTGGTGTGGCAGACTGCTTTGTGAATATGTGTGAACCTGCGTGCGACCGAGCGATTGTTGTCTGTTTCCGTAGGTTTACTCGTGCATTGCATCTCGTTCCAGGAACAATGTTTCCAACGGCCGTGAACTCGTGCACTTTGTTTCTCTATCCCGGAGGCTGGAAAGGTTGGTAACGAATGTACGCACTTTGCCGCGCCGGGTCTTCGGCTGTGGGACCGGAAGCCGTTTCAACTGGAACTCTGTGTAAACGTTGAGTCACTCGTGGCATCCTAGCTAGCCCCAGAGTTTCAAAGGTTTGTTTCTCAAGCTCGTCCGACTTTGAGCTTGAGCTCCAGCCCCAGGTCCCAGCCTCCGCCACGGCGCGGATCCAACTCCAACGTCGGGTGTAGGGCCTCAAAATGTGTGCAGCGCGGTCCGCTCCTAGATTCGGGAGGCGAGGAATGAGGATGCTTCCTTTTGGGGCATCCGGTCTGCTGAACGCGGCCAAGTGCTGGCCATTTACCGACACGCGGCAGGCGAAGGAAGATCAGATGGATCGTATGTTCTCTCGACCATGCTCCTAGCGCTCTAGCTTCTGCTTGTCCTGCCCTGCGGCTTTACTCGGTGGTGTGCTCGCCAGAGCTGCGTCCCTGAACCCGTCAAGGTCGGGGCCCCCACCGTCCAGACTTGCGATTTCTGTGAGGCCCTTCAGAGGGTGCGGGAGTCCCTGTCAGATTCTTGCTCGGCCCACCCACCTCCGCTCAAACTGCCATTGCCTCTTCTGGCAATGCGGCGGAGGGAGGATGTTGGCGAATATGGGCACCATTCTTGGCTCCTTTGCCGTTCCAGGACCAATCGCGACGATCAATGTTCATCTGCCTGTAAATTGATGGCTAGGGGACGGGTGATGGACATGGGCGTACTAGTGGGACGGACCGGCTCATGGCTTGTCTTGTTCTTCGTTGCCAAGTCTATTCGCCGCGATCTCGCCTATTGGAATTCTCAACAACGGGCGAAAACGGCCGCGCTTGGTTGGCTCTGGCTTCATCTTCTTCTTTCGCCTCGCGATGCTTCAACTGGGTCTCGCTGGGTCCAGTCTGGAATTTGCCTCTTGAGTGGTGCTACCAGTATTGCTCATCTTTGGCGGTCAGTTGGCGATATCTTGTCTTTTCTCTCGTGTGACCAAGGCGGCCGCGGCCAAGTGCGTTCACATGAGCAATTCGCCTCGCAAGTCGTGGCCAATACCAGAATTGCCGGGGGGTTTAGGGCGGTGACAACTAATAGATGCCGGTCTTGTCAAAATTAATTACTCACCTCGCAAAGTGCCCAAGAAGTGGGGTGATGGAGAAGGCCCGTTGTGCATACTGGGATCTGGAGCTTGCGCACTCTTGATCACACTAGGGCTTGACTAGCTCAGTGAAGCTCGTTGAAAGCTGTCATCCATGTCGGTTAGCAAACAGCTCCAGCTAACATCTGTGATAACGCAGGATGCCGTGTCCTTGCGTGAGCATTGGAGACGCAGGGAGATGAGGGTGAGGGGCCGTTGAGCATGGTTGGCCGGTATGGAGCTTCGAGTTCGATCAATGTTGGATGGGGAAGATGCCATATGCACTCCGCGAACCGGTCTTTCTCGAATGGTGGTGTTGCAGTGGTGATCTGCTGCGAAGTCGATACAAAGTGGTACCGGACCTGCAAAACGCATCGTGCTGTCCCTGAGCTGAGATGCAATGCGACACGACCTCTATTCGATGCAATTCATTGTCGAATAATGCGACACCTCAACTTGCGGGGTTGGCAGTCGAGATTCCCCGTGTCGCACAAAGCTGCAATTGAAGTCGGACGATACCAACCAGAGCCTTACCCTAAGGTAGGTAGCACAGTGACGGCAGATGAGGTGTCACACTGCCCTTGGCTCCCTACCTACCGGGGAGGGGTGGCACTGTGGGTAATACAGTGCACGTGGAAACTGTACTGAACCAACCTCATGTCTTCCTTCCGCCAGTGTCTCTCGTCTATCTCTGATCTCTAGGGTAGGGTTTGCACGAAGAAACAAGTCAACGTCCACGCCTTGTAAGACTTTGGTTCGCAAGATCTTCCAGAGATAAACACAAGGAGCACATGTCTCAGATCATTGGTTGCCAGGTCTTGGCCCAGTTTCCGGTCCTTCCTGATCTCGACAATCCAGAACCTCCATCGTCTCGAACTTTGCCTCACCTCGTGGGCGAAAGGATGACTCGAGTCAACCTGCTATCAAGGCGCAGACGCAGGATTCAACGCTCTGATGGTCAATTTACTACGTCGCACACACGATCCAATAGCCTTTCGAATCTCGGTCTGGAGTCGCCGATTGGCCTAACGTCCGTCAATCGCAATCCTGCGGGGGCATCCGATCCCGCCTAGCCTCTCTTCTAGGATCCCTAGTCTTGTGCTTCACCCTCGCACCTCAGTCCCCTGCCGGACCCCTGCCGACGCCCAGCATCGATTTCTTCCTCATCAGCTTTTCGCTGTGGACGTGACAACTGCCAGGCCTGATCCCTGCCGTGCCTCGGAGAAGGAAACAAACGCGGAGCTGGCAGCGAGGCGGCCGGCCAGCAAGTGGCTTCTCACGCCGTCGCAGACTAATGCCTCGTTCCCGCTTTGCTTCGCATGTCCGTCCAGCCCCCGAGCAAATGCCTTGCATGCAACATCAGACCATTGCTCTTTGACGGCCAGATCGGTCCTCGCGGATCTTCACCGACTGTCCCGTCCGCTCGAGTCCGTCGGCGGCGGCGCCGCCTCATTCATACTTGTGACGACAATAGCTGTCGTGGACTCGAGGCCCCGAGACATGCCAACCAGCCAGACACTCTAGAAGGAACCGCCATGTCTCACAACCGTCCTCGCCGTGTCTCGGTCTGATTGTTGGCCCTAATTGAGGCCACACGTTTTGCTGGATGATCGAGCGGGCATCAAGCAAGGCCAACAACGATCAAGCTGGTTCAGAACATGGGTGCTCACGGACGAACAAGAGAGCCCACATGACACGGCCACGGGTAATTGCTTCTCGAGATACTCGACGACAAGGCTTGGATGCAGGTGATCAAATATCGAAAAGCAAGCGACCGAGGTTTCCCGACTCGTCCGACAATCTCTCCTCACAACTCAATTGATAGAGCTCCGCATCCAAACCTCGACAAGAAGGCCGTTGTGATCGTCAATTTAGACCAGGATGGTACAGTACGAATACGGTAGTCGGGGGAGTGTCACTTTCGAGTTCTCGCTTTTCATCTTTAATGCACTCCCCATCACCACCTCACAGTGCGCGCCCAAGACCCTTCCCCGTCCTCTCTCTGCTGACTTCTCGAGCCCCTGGTCTTCACCAATCCGCCCAGCCCTCTGACATTCTTCGGCCTCTCCACCTACTTTACTCGTCCCTGTCAACCACCAACAACAGGTTTCAAATCATATTGAGATCTTTCATACCCACCAATAACTTGTTCAAAGCTCACTGCTACACAATCTCACATGATACCCGACTAATGCGACCTGCTCATCTCACTGTGGGTGGTTGATTCACAGGCCGCATTTGTTGACGAACCTCTGGAGCATCGATGCTTGGGTAGCGGAGCCATGTCTAATAAATTCCCCATCGAGAGAGGATGACAAAACAAGCTTGCAAAGGACGCAAGGAAGGCTGGGCGGGGGAGGGATAAACGTGGATGTCGACGAACAATGCTTTGTTACTCGGAGCGGACAAGCGCACCCGGTCCACCACAGTGCACCCGTCTCTGCTAGACTTATCTGATGGCTCTTGGCAATCGACGGAGGCTTTTAGAGAGTCGCATTCTGGCTGCTCAACCATGACAGATTGAGCAAGGGACCTGGTCAGCTGTCGCCTCGATCTAGCCTTCAGCTTCCGTCATTGAGCTTGGGCGATCATGCGATTCCGCCTTTCCCGCCTGGCCAAAGCTCCCATTAAGCGGGCGAATATTCATCAGGATCTTGTTTCCCTTTTACAAGGCTTTCATTACAGTACATCACTGACGTGGTGGGAGGTCATGCCTCAAGGACCCTGGGCGGGCCTCTAGCGTTCCGTCAAGGTTTGGGCCGGCCCGCCGACGACGAGGGACGAGATACAGCACTCCATCCAGACCCTTCAACGGCGGCCCACGTCCGTGGTGGTGTGTAAGTCGGGATCGACCTGGGCTCATTACAACAAACTCAAGGCACCGAACTCAATTCAAAGGTAGGGCAAGGCACAATGAGGAGATTCCTTGGCCTCGGACCCGAGATGATGATGGCTTGTTATCACATCCCAACGTCCCTGCGCCCCTCAGGGCTAGACCGTTTAAGACGTCGCAAACGGATACTCCTTGTCGGCTTTACCACACTTGATTGTTGTTTGCGTATTGACAATTTATCCTGGCAGCCTGAGATGACGAGTCGCGATGTGATGGAGGGTGAGCTTTGAGTGTGATCGGGCTCTTGCTGGACTGGTGGTGATCAAAGTTGGCCGGGGGGTTGCGACCTTGTCGGAGATGGCGTCTAGATAGGAACGGCGTCAGATGTCGGCCGCGATGAGCAACAGAGGTGAATGAGCCATGAAAATCTTCAGAGAATACAGCCTCGGCAGTTCGAGTTGAAGGTTGGAGAGCCAAACGGCACTGACAATTACAACGTAGTATAGGACGGCCGGGTCGTGGTCGTAGATCCAACTTTGACACCACGCTGCTCGCAGATCACTGCACGAGGCGATTAGTGCGACTCGATGAGGAGAAACGGAAGCCTCGGCGTTCGGGGCATCTCAAAGTCAGTGGGTGAGGGGTGAAGAATCTCCATGCCAACCGGGGCAGGGGTATCGGAGACTGGGAGCTGAAAGATGGCGGATGACAAACTTGCAGCGGCACTAGGTCGCGAAGGGCCTCGCATCCTGACAAGAAACTATTTTTCCATAATTAGCCCAGGTCGATAAACATTTTGGCCGGCCAAGGCAGCGATCAAGACCAAATTAGGTCGGTATTGCGCATGAATGTGGGCAAAATTAAAAATAGACGTTGAGCAGAGAGCCTTGGGATGTGACGAGATGTGACGGACCATGTTAGCGCTCGGGTGGTGTTGTGCATACCCGGCCAAACATGCTTAAGCGCCGGCCAGCCGAGATTTGACATCCCCATGGAATTTAGCCCGGATTCCTGCTTCTAAAAGAGGGGTTAAATGCCAAAATCGGACAGGACAAAAGTCTCCGGCGGGCACGGAGACTAGCCCGATGGTGCCATGAGGAGGCTAGACAGGCAACGGCAATTCTGGTGGCTCTCTTTTGAGCCCTGGCTCAAGGATCAGGGATGGCACGGGATGGACAGAGAAGATGATGAGGTGAACAACCGGCGGCGGCGGCCGGTAGTGTTTTTACAGCGGGGATAATGACTCGCATTGGCGGGGAGCCACGGACGGCTTGACTAGTCCGGACTCGGGATAAGGCCTTTCAGTTCGGCCTAACAGCCGTGAAGCTATTCTGTTGGTGGTCAACTATAGACATGTTGTAGGTTCGAAGCCGGCGGCCGATATGGCTACATGGTTGGAAAGCATATGTGAAGCCATACCTACGAGTCGGCCCTGTTCGCATAGACTTTAAATGATGCATACCTGGGTATGTCTGCTTGGTCAAGTAGTCAAGTAGGTTTGGATACTACGTAGGTATGGGCTGAGGGTCGGAGGAAAGGGAAGCCAAAGTGACAGTTGGTGACAGATAGGCTACGGCTACCTTGTTGGTAGTAGCCCGGTGTCGTCTGGCTTTGCTCTTAATGGTGTTCATGCTAGGTAGGTAGTATCTAATTTCGTAGTGGTGTAGGGGAAGAACTAGGGGAGGGATGGATATGCGATTTTACCTCGAGCAGCAGCAGCGCAGCAGCAGGAGCGCTAGACTGACCTTGGACGGAGAATTTGGGGGGATCTGACGGTTGGACAAACCACGATCGCCTGTGGCACAGCCTCCTCCACAACCACGCGCAGAGAGCATTGAAGATCTGATCTTTGATGGGATGGGGGACCAACAGCATCAACAACCAACAATACGTAGCAGTGAGCACAACAATAACATCAACAACCGCTTTGTCCTCGTCGACGCCATCAACAAGCCTCCCGTTTTTCTTCGCTGCCGCACACCCGTCATTGCCCGTCATCACATCACTTTATCGTCGACTCCTACCTTGGCCTTCCCCGCCTCGGTCAGCGTATTTGCCAGGGGTCCTTCTTGTCTCCCCTCTATTCAAGCCGAGAGAAACGTGCCCTTTTGCGAGCAGCCGACGAAGCAGGGCTGCCCTGGAAATGCCCTAGAACAAGAACCCAGAAGATACCCGTCTTCCGGGCTCTCATTGGCCATAGCTCCCCTGCTCCCCTGTCAAGCCACCTGCGGCTCGCGCTGCAGAGACGGACCAATCTTGACGCCCGGCCGGGGTTGGCAGCCAAGCGCCCCAGAAGGCACTAGCACCGTCTTGGCCGAGCTTGCCCGCCGACCCCTGCTCCGCGGTTGGCGCTACGCATCGGTTGGTCCCGCGGGCCCCATAGCAGCTGCACGAGCCAACGTTTCGTCACACTTCATCTGTCGAATCACAACCCAGAAGCGCTCTTTTCCCAACGACACTACATGGCTCGGGGCCTGTTCAGCAGACCGACCTTTGCCCGCGAAGAGAGAGGCCAGCAGCAGATTGCACCTTGGCGCCAGAAGATGCGCACAAACCCTACCGCCACGGGGGGACCTTTTTTGGCTTCTTGCGAAAAAGCCCGTCCCGCGATGCCACGACGGACGCTGGTACCTCGCTCCCCGCCGCGCTTCACAGCAGAATGCCGTGTACCGAACACCACATGATGCTCGGGCACCTTTGCGCTGTCCGTTAAGCTACTGCTGTGTCTGGATGCCGTCTGACGCTGGCATGCTTTTCCATCTGCGCTTCTCACGCCAGTAGAGGCCGGAGGATGACCGCAGATGCTTCAAGCTATCCATCATTGCTCACACTCTCAGGCCATTACCGACCCCGTTTCTATGGTTTATCCAGCGCTCCGATGCAAGGAAAATACTCAAAGCTCGTGACCTTGAAGAACGGAATACCTTCCATGGTCCACCTCGAGCAACCCCCGCGCCGCTCCTCATCCGAAAGACGTCACTGTCTGCCACCCTGGCCCCCCGGTCCTACCACTAGCCATTCCTGCAGGCTTCTGGACGGGAGACTTTGTTGGTGTCGAGGAATTTAATACGCCATTCCTAGGGCTTCTCGACTCGGCTGCGGGCAACCGCTTGCAGCCACGGGGTCCTTCCTTCTGGCCAATCTGAGGCCTGACCGCCTCTCTCGGCCTTGTCATTCGCCAGAATTGTTTGTGTACTCGACAAGGGCCTGGCAGAAACAATCTTTCTTTGTCCATTGTGGCCTCTGAGCGCCCCTGCCGCACTTCTTCCGAGTTACGTTCTAGCCGGCTCGTGGACCTCCGTCGAGTATCCCACCAGATCAACCGTGAACTGTGACTCGCAACCCGTGAATTGCCCAAACGGCTCACGGCTGCACTAGAACGCAACCGTTTAATGAGTCCATTTCGATGGCGATCGAATAGACTTTTCCGGTCGGCACAGTACACTGCTTTGGCCCGTCTAGCATGGGACGACCCTGCGATGATGGGTCATTGAGGATGGGAAACTAGCGGCCTGACCCTGATCAACACCCTTGTGCGACCTTTTCGTCTTGACCCCCTTGCAATGGACCTCCGCATCTGCAGCTGCAGCAGCCGGATGAGCTCTTCAGTCAATAGCAACATACATACATGGTGGGTGTTACTGCCGCATGATCCAATGCAGATGGTTCAAGTTATCGCCCAGAGGGTTTCTCTACTGACCACAGCATCTAGATACAGATTTGTCGTGGCGAAACATTACTTACGACTGCGTTCTCATACACAGACTCTAGCATTACAATAAAACAAATCAAGGCAATGGCAAGGTCACAAACCGGATGCTCAACCGCCTTACAGGGCAGTTCAACCGGGGAGGGGAAGTGGAGGGCCTCAAATCAGAGAGTCAAAGCTCTTCCGCCTCGCATATCCTCCCGTGTAGAGCTAGATCCGAAAAGGATCCAGCCTCCCCCCTCTCCCCGAGGCTCGATGCAAGCAGAGTGGCTTCTGGGCATCCCCACGGACAGGCAGATGGGCACACCATGCGCGACTTTCCTCTTTGGACAGCCCCCCCCTGTCTGTCTTCTCCAATTCTTTCTGCACATCTATTCCTAGAGTGGAGATCCGATGGGCACCACCTCTTGCAGAGCGGCCATCTTGGGCGGCCCATCCTCATTGGCCTCTCTAAGCGCAATCGCTGCCTTTGGTGCCATGGCATGCTCGGTCGTGCATGATGCAAAAATAGCAACACAGGCCGATGGGAAGCCATCATCGAATCGCTCCAGCTGGGCCGCGATGGAAGCGGCCAAAATATAAGGATTTAGCCCTCCAGCAGCCGCCGACAAATTTGCCCTCTTTCTTTCTTCGTTGTGTTCAAGGCGAGAAGATCCAAGTGTCGCCCACAGGCTTCTTTTCATCCGCCCTCCTCCCCTTTGCCCTCTCCCGCTTCCCGACTCTTTTTTCTTGTTTGCACGATATATCCCGTCAAAGGGCAAGCTGGACTTGCTTTGGAACCAGTCATTCATTGCGCAATCTTTGACATAATTCGAAACGGACGAACGAACGACGCGAGAATCGTGGTTTGATAACGACGGCCTGGTTGCCACTTAGACACGATTCCCTTACAATTCGCTCAGAGATCTTATCGATCCTGATCGACACAATAACTTACACACTAATTTAATTTGGACTCTGTTGAATCGGAGCACTCAACCCCGACTCGACTCGGCTCGACTCGACACCAGTCTCTGGACTCCCCTGGACCAGCAACGCCCAACCTCTTGGCCCTGCTCTTTCGCTCTGGACCTGGACCCCCAGCCCAGCCCAGCCCAGCCCACAAGACATTTTCCTCTGATCGGCTCCACACTATTTCACAGTGTGCCGTGTCTCCCTGTCCACACAGTACCACTCCCCCCCCGGCCTGTCTCACGCCCCTCCCGGGTCCTAGCACGCCAATACTGTCCGGACCAGCATCGCAGGCTACAAATGTCTACGCTGCCCCCCGACCATCGCAAAGGCGTGTCGCGAGCAACTGGAAACACTGTCAACATGGCTGTTTCTCAGTCTTCCAAGGCCAAGCCGGCCTCAAAAGCCAACAATGGCAAGCCCAAGACCAAGACACAGATGCACCGCCGCTCAAGAACAGGTTCGTTGCGCCCGCTTGACTTACACGGGGAGCCTGCGGGCCCTCGTGCTCTCCACAACTCCAGAGATCTCAGAGCTGACCATTGCCCTCTCTCTCGACCACAGGCTGCTACACATGCAGGTTGCGACGCAAGAAGTGCGATGAGGGCTCGCCCATGTGCACTGCCTGCAAGCACCTCGGCTTGCAGTGCGAGTACAAGCGCCCCATGTGGTGGAGCAACAACGACATGCGACGGAAACACAAGGACGACATCAAGATGATCATCAAGCGCAAGAAGCTCTCTGAGAAGTCGTCGCACAACATCCAGAACTCCGTCTCCAGCTCTCCTCCCGGCCTCACCCACTCTCTGCCCACATCGGCCACCTTCACTGATCCCCTTGACCGCACAAGATCCGCCTCCATTGACTCGCACTTCTCTGCCGCCTTCAACTTCAACAGCCCTCCCAGCGGCAACGAGTATGGATTCGGCGCGCCCATGCACCCCGAGCTCATGTTCGGCAGCTACTCGCCGTATGAGATCGACGTCAAGACTGAGCGACAAATGTTTGTCAACGATGTGCCCACTCTTCGCGAGTCGCACATTTCCACCTTCAGCACTTACCACACTCCTCCCCCTGCTGGCACAATCCTGCCTCACGGTCTGGAAGGCGAGTGGACCGAGCAGGTCTTCCAGGAGCGCAAGGAGTCTCTTTCCGAGGAGACCTTGAACTGCAACTTCTTTGACTTCTCGCATGGTCCCTCAACCGAGTCAAGGCATGTCCAGATCGAGCTCGAGGAGAATGACCAGCGCCTGCTGGATCACTTCATCCAGTTCGTTCTGCCAACCATCTTCCCCATCCTCGAGTCCAACCAGCATGGATCCGTCGGCTCTGACCTGATCCTCCCCGCCCTGCAGTCCAACAGCGCCTACCTGCACTGCTGTCTCAGCGTAGCCGCTCAGCACCGCAAGTCGCATGCTAACCTGGCTACCGAGGACAATGACAATGACATCATGCGCCACCGCTACGCTACCATCTGGGCACTTTGTGAGGCGCTCAAGAAGGACGAGAACCACCAGCAGATCCTCGAGGCGACTCTCGGCCTCATCTTCTTCCAGTCCGTGGTCGGCCGTTATGACGATGGCCTGTTGGACATTCCCTGGCACCAGCACTTCCAGGCGGCCATCAGCCTGGTCCAGAAGCTCGACCTTCCCGGGATCGTTTCTGATCCCACGAGGGCCTCGATGCAGACCCCCTTCAACATGACACTCAGCTCGTGGATTGACATCCTGGGCGCCACCATGAAGGGTCGATCGCCAACCTTTGCCCACACTTACCGTGAGAAGCACCTCTCTCAAGTCAACCCTAGCCTTGGCCTGCGGGAGCTCATGGGCTGCGATGATCGGGTCATGTACCTCATCTCGGAGATCGCCTGCCTCGAGTCCCTCAAGAAGGACGGCATGGACGACTTCACTCTCTGCCAGCACGTGTCTGCCCTCGGCGAGCAGATCAGCTTGACCGAGATGGGAGATGCGGGCCCCAAGATGCCCTTCAATGCCAACGGCAGCCTTTCACCCAAGCAGCTTTCCAAGAACATGACTATGGCCTTCCGCATCGCAGCGAGAATCTTCCTCTGCAGCCTGGTCCCCGGCTTCAACCCCAGCCAGCCTTCCCCCCTGGGCCTGGTTGAGAAGCTGACAACGGTGCTTCAACATATCCCCTCGGGCCCCAACGGGTTTGACCGCAACCTCGTCTGGGTCTACCTCATTGGCGGCTCCATCAGCCTCCCCGGCAGCACGTTCCGAGCCTTTTTTGAGGACCGCCTTGCACAGCTTGGTGAGCTGGCAAACTTTGGCTCTATGGGCCGTGTGGCCACCCTTCTGCACGAGGTCTGGCTGCAGAACGATAACCTCTCGGGCGCGAGCACGCCCGGATCCTCGGTGTCTGAGGTGACCCAACCGCTCATCCACTGGCGGGATGTCATGCAGATGAAGGGATGGGACTTCTTGTTGATCTGAGCTTTCAGGCACTGCTTTCTACAAAGCCTTCAATAGCTGGTCTTTGAAGGTAGGGAGCACGTGTTGGGCGGGCCAATGGACCACCCTGGCAACAAGTTCTACCCTCACCTTCTTTTTTTCTGCATGAGAGCGGCCAAGGGCCACCCCATAAGGCGATGCAGGCATTTGCCAGCCGCCGAGGACCAGGAACGAGGGAGCTTGACTCCCTCTGTCCTATAATGAGGCTTTATCATTTTTCTTCTTTACTCTTGGGCACTCTTTGACCAAGAGACAACTTTTTCTTATTATACTTTCTTTTTTTTATTATACCATGTTCACTTCATTTACAATGATACCTACTGGGATGGGAACTTTATTAGAGGAAGCCGCAAGGCGTTTGAGCAGAGAAGAAGCGACACTTGGACACACACACACACACACACCACTTCTCGACACTTTGGGATACAATTGGATGAGAGAGAACGAGGCGTTAAGGGACAGCGCATGAAGGTGGGAGTGAGTGATTGGTGGGAGAACAGCATGAGGGACGCGGAGAAGTCATGACCATATGCAGGAACAACGTGGTGGATTGGTCGAGTCCCTGGAGACTGGGGAACACTCGTTTTCTCTTATTTTTATGCATCATCATCATCATCATCTATATACCAGGCGGGCAATGGTACGGGGAAGGAAAGGCAAAATACGGCGCAGGGCAGGTTTCTGGCATTAACATGACACTGGATGTTTGGCATTGGGGGCAGGATGATGATGATATGAAGAGAAGAAGCTCTGGGAAGCTGGATAATGGGCTAGCTCCCGGAGGTGGAGGAAGTCATGATGAGTGTTTATGACAGATAGCTTCATCATACCTAGCTTACAGAATATAGCTAGCTAGACAAAGAAGACATACAAGATTCATTACACATTGCACACACACGCAAGTCTCTCTGTCTCTCCCACTTGGAATGCTACCTGGTTATTTCCGTATCTTGGTGGCTGAAATGAAATGAGATGAGATCAGGCCAGATCAGATGAGGCGAAAGAGTCAAAAATACCGCCATGATCAGAGTGTTGGGACACTTCACGATGGCTGCACGCACGTTCTTGTTAAACTGCCCAAAACGGAGGGCAAGCCCGAGATGGTGATAGCGACATCGACAACGGTATCAACGGGGGGAGGGGGGGTGATATTTTTAATGCCTCGGTCGCGACAAGGACTGCTTGCAGTAGGGTTGTCCGTTCTTTCACTCTACTGAGGGAGGATTCAATCAGCATGAACCCCCAGTCCCTGCAACCGTTGAAGGGCAGGCACAGTAGTAACTGTCAGCATCATCACACCACCAGAGGCAAACATCAATCTAAGAGAGGCATGTATTGAGCATTGGCCGTGGGGAGGGTGTCATTGACGGTGGGCATGTTGGGATGAGAGAGAGAGAGAGAATGAGTTTGTACAGCACATCACAGCACAGGACACCGGAGGAGAAGAACAAAAAAGACAGGGACGTGCTCTGGGGGATGCAGTCGTGGCCTGATGAAAAGAGACGTTGTGTGTATTCTTGTCCCGTCAATACACAATGGCTTGTCCCTGTAGAAAGACCTGACTGCGGTGCAAGGCAATGCGATGCGATGCGATGCGGTGTATGTGCTCGCCTTTTGATTCAACGAGGCAAAAGAAGTCGGCCCTAAAATAAATACGCAAAACGCAGTGAAATGCAGTGTGTGCTACTACTAGAAGGATCTCGGTCCTGGCTCATCCTCCCGCGCGCCCGCCCGCCCCCGGACAGCAAACGCGCGGGAGGGCTTGCCTTAGCAGAGTCGCAGCGCATTTCATCAATCAATCTGCGGGCTGCTTGCTTGCTTGCTGCTGGCGACAAGCACACGGCAGAGGGACCAACACAGCACCGCATTACATTTGGTCTAAGGTAGTGAGTGGGAATGGCGTCTCGTACAAGCGAGGGTCTACAGAATTGGATCATGACATGGCAGTTTGTGAGGAAAACCACGTATGTCGGTCTAGATGCAATGCGAAGCCGTGAATCATTGAAGAGTCATTTCTTCACTTGAACGAATACGCCCTCGGACGAGGCGGGCATTAGTTGGGACAGTGTTTGCGAGACTGTAGAAGCAATTGGCCCTCGACTGCTTTCCAACAACAAACTTGCACGCCCTCCCCCCTGGGCTTCTTCTCCCCGCGTGACGAGAGCTGCGGTCAAGCAAGACGCCTCGCTTTTTTGCTTGATGGGGACTTTCACCGCAGCAGCAGCATGTGAGGACGTGGACTTTTTTTTGCCTCTGCGGGGTGGTCGAATCTGGATTTCAAGATGCCAGTCTGTGTGTGTGCGGCCTGACCAGGGGACTTTTTTAGCGAGCGATGCCAGGGAGGGAGCCGAAAGAGAGGCTAGTAGGGGCAGCAGCGGAACAAACAGACAGGGGGAGATGGGATGAATGGCAGGGCGGGTGGTTGAAGACGATAGAGCGTAGAAAACGGCAGGGGTTTTCTAGCGGCAATGGACAAAGAAAGAGAGACAAGAGGAAACAGAACATGCATGGGTTGCTTTGTCTGTCTCACCATGAAGAACAAACTCTATGACGCCTTGGGCCGTGGTATCACAAACCTCAACACCATCACCAACCATCATGTGTCTGCACACTCATCAGAACCTCTCATCCGATTCACACACTACCCATTCTCTTGAATAGCATGACCCAGCCCCAAGAAACGAAAGAGAGGCAGCCCATAACAACGAACGACAGACCAAAGACCTAAATAACTCGCTCACCCGACAAGAGAAGTCCCCTTTTTTTGAAACAGCCGGGTCGTCAGAGTCGAGACCATCTAAAAGTCTTGCAATTGGACCAGAAGGCCATCTTCAGCGCCTGTTGTTTGACCTGCGGTGGCAAGCGCCCAACCAAACCTCAGCGCTTCTCCTCCAGAGAGTTCATGCCCGAGACACACACCTCTCATAGGGTCCCCCCTCAGAAGACCGCTTTAGGTGACCTTTCACTGGTCTTCAGCGCCCCCGAGCTCTCCAGATTTTTTTCTACATACAAGCGCCAGCCTAAAGGGTCTCCACTGGAGCTCCATAGCGGACCCAATCAGAGACCTCCCTGCCCGGCCGCGCGGCTATTCTTGAGACGGCAGCCAACCAGAGACGGGATCGATCGGCACTTGCAACTTACAAGCCGTCTCATCGTCATGGCCATCTCAACCCATCGCAACACCATCGCCCAAGATCTGGGATACGATAGACCCATATTCCCCGGGGACCGGAGCTCTTTCGGATTGTTCCGCTGCGAAATGGTTTTCGGGCGCGTGTCGAGTGACCGGGTCTATGACTGCCAAGTGACTGGCTCTCAGCCTCTCTTTCTCAGCCGCCCAGCAAAGCTCATAGAAAACTTGTGGATTGAATGGGCCCCAAAGTGGCTTGTTCCTGGGTAGGGCGGCAACTTGCACTACAGGCAGCCAGAAAATGACAGGTTTTCTGACGTTTGACCACCATTGGGGGGGGGAAGTCCCTTCCGGCCTCCTGTTTCGTGACCTCATGGTTCAACTCTTGGGCTTTTGTCGTGTGTCATTTCGTATGTCTTACCCTTGTTCGTTCAATTTCTTCTTTTCCTTTCTCTCTTCTGTACCTCTCTAGTTCACTACTACTCTTCTCAGCCCGTTCTCTTCTTCATTGCTTCACTGTTCATGTTCTACTCATTCTGTCATCATTAATCGTTCCGCGAACAAACAAGCCCGCTTGTTCGAACCCGCCTCAACCTTTGTCACGCACGCTGGCTGTGCCTGACTTTGACGAAAATCTTTCCTTCCAAACAGCTCCTTGTTCTCCAACTTTGATTCCTCAATTACTTTTCCCGTTGTATGCCTGAATAGAAGCTTCACTTCGACGACGATCCCTACGATACAAGCACTTTTTGCCAAAGACTCAACAACAACAACATCACGAAATCCACTGCGAACCAACACACATCCAGTCATATACGCCAACATGGCTTTGGCTCGACTACCCATACCCTTACGCCTTCTACTCTTCACCGCGCTCTGCGCTTCGACAACATCGGCCATGCCCGCCAGCCATCTCTTCGCCCGCGAGGACACCTGCAGCGCCGACCAGATCTCTTGCAACACTGACCTGGCCGACAACTTTTGCTGCGCCAAGAATGACTCGTGCATGCTCCTCGCGGGAAAGACGACAGCCATGTGCTGTCCAAAGGGGAAGAGTTGCGATGTGATCCAACCCATCACCTGCGACATCCGCGGACAAGACGTCAAGGAGTTTCCCAACGCTCCCATCATGACGGTCGTCTTCAACCTCAAACTGAAAAAGTGTGGCGACGACGGCCTCTGCTGCCCCTTTGGCTTTACATGCAAGGACGGCAGATGCATCTTGGACTCTGACCAATCCGAGGTCCCCGAGGGCGCAAAACTTCCTAGTCGTAGTTCATCAGCTGCTCCCAGCGCTACAGCGACGGATCCCTCAAAAGTCGAGACCGCCTCTGCTAGCTCCGAGCCCTCTTCGAGCTCTGAGCCTGCCAAGGCTGGTGATGACGAGACCAAGTCTGACGATTCGAGCCCTGCCACAACCTCCGTCATTGGCGGCGTTGTCGGCGGCTGCATCATTCTCTTGATCATCGCCATCGTCCTCTTCCTCTACTTCCGACGCAAGAGCAAGGGCCAGGGCCAGGGCTCGGAGAAGGGCAGTCACCTCTACGGCCACAGCCGCCGGGCTAGCAGCGAGGCCTCCTTTGGCAACATCATCTCGGAGCCCATCACCCAGCCAAACTCGTACCGCGCCGACTTCATCCTCAAGACACCCTCTCAGAACTCTCGGAGCTCGGGTGTCCCCACGCGTCAGCTCTCAAACGCCAGCCGGTTCCAGGCGCCCCCGCCTCGCATCCGGATATCCATCCCCAACCCCTTCGACTCGCCCAACCCGTCGCCCAACAACAACTCTGTCCAGCCTAGCCCGGTCGACGACCAAGGGCTGCGCCACGGCACCGTCCGTCTCCCCCCCATCCGCGCCATGAAGGCCTCGTCGCATGTGAGCCGCCGGCCGGGGACCCCTGAGCTCCAGCGTGAGCCGAGCAGCGAGAACATCAACGTCTTTGCTGACCCCAGCACCGTCGTTCAACCTCGCCGGCTCACACACGCCACGACTTTTACCGACTTGATGGACGAGGCCGATCTCAGCGAGGTGCGGCGAGGGAGGCCATATGTGCCTGGCACAACACCCAGGATCTAAGAAACCTCCCTGGACAAAAAAGACAGACGTATACACATGCCCTCATCCTTTACTTAATTTTGACTCTTACCCTCCAAACCTTCCATCTGCAGCGCACGATGGACGCTCTCGTTTTTTGTACATACACGGAAGAACCTTTTTTTTTTCTTTTTCATATCTCAACACGCTAGACAAGGACCTGGCGTTGCGGACCGCATGGAGGGAGTCGCTATCGTTTATACCCCAGATTATTGTTTTTTAGTATGTTTGGATGAGATCTATAGACAAGTTTTGAATGATATGCAAATATTCTCTACATCACTTTGACACTGTTATGTATGAAAGCAGTGAAATCGCTGGCGCTGACTGCCAATGTTGAACTAGCATTGTCCCCCAGAGGGACGCGTGAGGAGGATTTGAGCCAGGTATGGCAGACATTACAGAGAGCCTTTTCGTACACTGAAAACCATTATTCTTACACGACTCTTCTCTCCCCTTTCTGCCCCTGAATGTTCCCTAGATTCTTCTCCTTACTCTCACTGTCTTCTTCCAACCCTTAGTCACAGACCACAGGGGCATTCGCATATCCAGATCAGGCTACTATGGGTGCGCACTCCAGCTCTCAAACCATGCCCAAACACTACCAACACTTTGCGTCTTACCTAGGTTGGGCCTCCAAGACTCGAAGTGAACATGGCATTATCAACAATACGTGTATGTTTCTTTCTGTACCCGATGATAAAGATCTAGCCCACATACCAAGCACTTCAAACCGGGCAACCATCGTGTTCAACTCGCCCACCAGCGTCATGTCATTTTTTCACCGTTGCTTTACTCCAACGCTCCCATCCGAAACAGATCATAGTGACACCAACAAGCACACGCTATGCCGACCCCATCCATCCATACATACATACAAGGACAATTAGCGAGAGACAAAGAGCCAGGCCAGCGAGGCCTGGGGTACAAACAAAAGGGGTAACAAAACAAGAATACAAAAAATGTGACGGTAGCGATTGGGGTATGTAAGTATGCGAATGATCAGCTGCTCAAAAAAAGAAACAAATCTTGTCCTCGTGACGCCAGCTCCTGGCCATTACCTCTTTCCCTCTCTTGCTAGATGACTTCAATCTTGTGCGTGATGCGCTCTTACATGACAACGCATTTCTTATCCTTCTCTTTCTCTTTTTCTGCAGAACCAGTAGAGACATCTGTCCAGCCCGCACTGCTCGCGGCGTCTGTGTGCTTCTTCTTTTTCTTCTTGCCCTTGCCTGTCCATCCGCGCTTCTTGGCATCCTTCATGTTCTTAGCAGCGCTGCGCTCAGCACGGCTGGGCCTGCGGTTCACGTTTGGAGATGTCCTAGTGACGGGCACTGGCGGTGCATTCAGCCATGTGGGTACGCCCTGGAGCGAGGGAAGTGGCGCCGTTGGTCCTTGGTTGCCTCCTTGGGATGAGGCAACGCTGTAGATGGTCTCCAGCCGCTCTACTGTTGGCCGCTGGCTGGACCCGTGAACTGGGCGTGGGTGCCGAGGAATCGGGGCCAGCAAAGGGGTCTCGTTCCGTCGACCAGATATCTGTCGGGTTGGCGGGTCGAACGCACCCGTCACACCTCGAGGAGTGCTGATGATGAGGGGCTGATCAAATTCGGGCTGTGTAAGGCTTGATGGCCCCGTAGAAAGGGCATTGGGCAGTGAATGAGAAAAGTATGTATCGCCGTCGGAACTTCCGACAGGCCTCCGTGGCACGTTGAACCCCCCCGAAAGGCGCCTTGGGTTGCCTTGGCTGACTCTCTTGTTTAAGCTTGCAAGTTGGCTGGAACTTGGGAGTGGGGGCAGGGCCGAAATCGAGTCATTTACAGCCTGTGACGCGGCTCCCGGGAACGGAAATCCATCAGTTGGGTTGGCGGGTTGGCTGGCCTCTGGGCCGGGACCACCAGGCCAAGTTTGCGCGTTTGACAGCCGCCTCACTCTAGGCGCTGCAAACTGGCCTGGCTGGGCCGTAGATGCGGTCGCAGCGGCGGTTTCCACGTTCACCCTTGGCACCTGAGGTGCAGGATCGGTGTTGGCCTGAGCCGAGGACCCTGCATGTGAGGAAGGTGGCGGAACCGCAGCAGCAGGATCGATGGGAGCCGTGAGAGCCCTGGCCTCTACGGATGGAGCAACCGATGACACTGATGGAAATCGTGCATTAGGCTCGGAAGCCGCCGCGTTAGGCTGCCGGGCTTGTTGTTGGGGTGAGTCGGGTGGAGTGACATCGTAGAGATCATCAGCCTCTTGCTGAGCCGACGGGCTGGACCTGGGTCGGGCTGCATCGTCAATGCGTGGTCTGCTCATGGTGGTGGAGTCGCTCGCTGTTCTTTGGAATGGTGGCCGTTGCGGGAAAGCATCAGAGCCCTGGTGTCCATGTTTGGAATCAAGAGAACCATAAGTTCCGCTGTCGTGACCATGTAGGTTTGGCATAGGGGGGATAGGAAGAGGAGCAGGTAAAGGAGCAACAGAAGGGCCGCGTAGGAACGCCGGCAAATCTCCCGGGTCTTCCTTTTGATACGGCGGCGGCGGGGGCACCCAGTTATCAGCATCACTCTCATGGGGATGCTCCCGTCGGCCATCAGCACGGCGATACTCTATGCGGCGGCCGTCTGCAGTTCGAGGATGGAGGGAACGATCGACAGCCGCAGCCGTCGCGGCACGGCGGAGCGTCGTCTGGGAACGGGGGCTGGCATGCGCATAAGGGGCGTCCATTGCCTCCATTTCCTCAATCGATGCCACATCCTCGTCGCCGCCGTCGTCGTTATCGGGCTCTGTTGTCCGAATGGTAGGACGTTGGCCAATTCTCCGTGGAACCAAGGGGTCATCATCGTCATCGTCGTTTTTGTCCTGGCTCCGCGGCACCGGAGGAACAGCGTGAGCTCGTGCCGCAGATGTGGCAGCTCTCAGTAAATTTGAACCGCCACCGCGTCCTCCTCGCCTCTGAGCAACAGTCCTTCGTCGGACAATGGCCACATCGGTTGCAAGGTCACGTTGCTCCTCCTCTAGCACTTCAGGACTATCCGTGCCCACCTCGATGATAACCTCAGATTTGATTCCGTCGCAAAGGCCATAGTCGAAGTCAAGGAGAGTGACCCTGCCGCCGTCGACAAAGTCCATATCTTCTTCCTCGGTAACCAAGATCGGCGCGCCAACTCCCCGGGCTGTAACCACCAGACGTTCCTGAGAAGAGGAGCTGCCGAAACCTGCAACCCATTTCACAGTCTTCACCTCTGCCAGTTCAACAACCTTGGAGCCCGAGACGAAGGTGTTTCTCAGCTTGTCGCAGAGAAGCTGCCATTGAGGCACCCTGCCACCCTCACCCTCTTGCGCCCTGGTCGAAGGTCGTCGTGAGTTGCCGCTGTTTTGCCTCCCGAGACCGGAGGATGATCCATCACTTGAGGATGCTGCACTGTCTGGTACAGCATCCAAGTCCTCGGGAACACCATAAATCCATACTTCCTTGCCTTGGAACCCGGCAGACACCAATTCACCCCGGTATGTCGCAGCAGGAAGCGTGGATGGCAGAAGTTTGGCTTGTGAAGATGCACTCGGTACTGGACCGGTAAAATATGTCGTGCCGTTCCTCAGGTCGTCGATTCGAACCGCGCGGAATGTCTCGAAACTCCTGTCGTATGTAAAAGTCCAGCTCGCCTCTTCCTCATTACCATCCTGGAGCAGAACAGCATGACTACAATCTCTACTGGTGTTGGGAAATAGGATTGATGTCGTCCAGAGAGGACTGAGGTTGTCTTCGGACATGTGAGGGCCTGGATCGTAATATGGTGCCGTGATAATAACTGTGCTGGGCGGAGAGGATTGAGTAGTTGTTCCGAGAATCTGGGTACCGTCGAAGGAGAAGGCAAGGGCATCGACGGCGTCACATTTCACAGCTCGTCGGTCAGTGGCAAGCGCGTCGGGTCTCAGGGAGGACACTTCGATGCCGCCTTCGTAGGCTGCGGCGAGAACAGAACCGCAGGGCGACAGAGCAATAGTTCGAGGAGTGTTGTCAAGAATCATCGACTGAGTTCGACGGGGCGGTTTCTTTTCCAAGTCGTATAGGTCGACCTGCATCTCATTAGAGAGAACTGCCAGGAGAGAGCCCTTGTCGTCGATGCACGCCGAGACAGGACGACGGAGAATCTTGAATTCTCTCTTAATCTCGAGATTCGAACTCCGTACATCGATCACGTAAATCCTAGACGAGTTATATGCTAAAAGGTTATGGCCCTTTGGCGAGGCGCTGTACTGCATGCCCTCGCCTCCAGGACATGATGAAGAGCTGATGGACGTTGAGATGAGTTTGACAGTGGTTTCGTTCGGGCGCAAGTATGCTTGGAAGAGGTTCCGCTTGACTTCTCGTGCGAACAGCCGCCGTAACCGAGGGAGGTTGTCATCGTCGGAGGAAGGGAGAGTAGAATGGCTCGCAGAGTATGAGGGACATCGCGCCAGTTGGTTGAGATAGAGATGGGCTCGTTGGGAGACGGCTCTCCATTTGCGATTAAGAAGGATGAGAGAAGCGAAACCGTCGGGGTCGGTAGCTTGTAGAATTCTAGATGGAGGAGTTCCGATGTTAGCATATGATAATAAGCAAAGCAAGCGATTCACATAAATCCTGGGCAGCGACGTCTTGGCCAGTTCAACGGCCGTTGTCGCGCGCAGCATAGAAAGCGCATCCAGATAAGACTCACTGTTCAATGATCTCGTCGGGTAGGCTGTGAAAAGGCGGAGGAGGAGGAAGGGGCATTTTCTCGATGCTGGAGCGACGGGCGTCGGTAGTCGGCGCGTCCATGACGCTCTGGCGCTCTACGGCGGGAGGCTACTGAACATAGCAAGTTGGAAGGGTCGCGAGTAACGAACTGGGAGAGGAGAGGAGTGGCGTGGCGAGTTGTGACGGATCGAGTCTTTGTTGTTCGTGTTGGTTGGTGGTGAATTGGTTGGTGAGGTCTGGTTGGTCCCCCCTGTCGTACAATGAGAGGCAGAGCTGAAGGGCTGGGTTTGTGGCTGACGCTCTGCTGAGGCGGGTCAACTTGAAGACCCGTTAAGTGCGGAAGCGGATCGAGGGGCACGCGGCAAGTAGTCAGCACTGCAAGCTGAACAGAGATGCACGATTTTTGTATGGAGATGGAAAGGGGAAAAGAAGGGAGTGATGATGATGATGTGTGGTTGTTTGTTTGTTTGTAGTTGGCAACCTTAATAAGGCATGTATAAAAATAAAGAAAGAAAGGGAAAGGATAGCGGGCTCGCGTGCGATCGGCGAACTGCCCCAAAGTTAACTGCTACCTACCGACGTAGTAGCCAAGATTTGGTATGGATTGAGGTTGTATTCAACCGTCCCCCGGAGCCTCCAAAGTATTCCAAGGAACTTGCAGATGCCCGTCGCGCACGGAGCGTGTCTTTTGGCAGCTGAAAGACGAGTAAACAACTACGTATGTGCTCCGTAAAGCATCTCCTGGACCTGGTTTAACCCCGGACGTGACGCCTTGATTGGACGCTCCGTTAATGCCAGCGGGGACAGGTTCACGTTGCCCTCTCCACTTGGTGTAGTCAGGGGTCGGGGACTCCATGTGCTTGATGGGATCATTTGGGTTGGAAACGTAGTCGGCTGTCACAGGCGTGTTTACGGCGTCGGCGGGAATGCAGCAGAATATTGACCACGGAGTAATTATCCTCGAACTGAAACCATTCGATAGAGGCGCGCGACTCAAACGGGTGAATTGGGGGGGAAGGACAAATCTTCCCACTTTGCACATGCAGCTGGGCGGCTCAGCCCAGGGGACGACGATGGCGCGAAATAGTGAAACCCCAGAATGTCTCTGGCGTCCCAAACGTGACGCACCAGACGATCCAAGAGATGGGCCCGAGACAAGTCAGAAACACGCCTGCGAGGTAAAAGATGCTATTTGGTCAACATTCAGCCGTGTGTGCCCCTATCCATGATTGCAAGTTTTGCTACTATTCACACGCAAAAAGGAAACCAGAGACAAGCCCTGGGGTAGAAATGATGTAAGCGACAGGGGAGGGGGGAGGAGAGTGGGCTGCTGTTGGTGGGTTCTCTCTTTTTTTTTTTTTTTTTCATCGGGCTCTCTCCTCCGTGTTTGTCGGCTGGCTTTCCCGTCGAGGTGTCATTTCGCGATGGGGACGCATGTCACTATGTCTAGGCCAAGACCAAGGAAAACAAGCCACGAGAGGCCGCCTGGCCATTGAGGGATGCATTCTCTCATTCTCCCAGGATGAACTGGCTGGTCTCCCTGCATCCTAACGTGCACCTGTTGCCGCCGCGGCTGCCTCTCTGTTGGCACTGGACTCGGGGGAAAGATGGTGTACTGAGTAAAAAGACGATATGCCGCCTCTCTTGGCCCCTCACCGTCTGTAATCGCTCTTTCTTCTTCTGGCCAGTTGCTTGCTGGGTCGGTGTAACCCTGGCTTGTCAAAAGAACTGACCACTTTTTTTTCCTGGTTGGTTCATCTCGCCCGTCTTGGGGGAGATTTTATTAAACGAGATCTGCTTTCTCTTGCATCTATTCTTAGAACCCGGGCTTACTCACTGCATCACCTGGCTACCTGAGCATCTTCTGGATAGGGATACCTGCATTCCAACACCAAGAATCACATTGCAGCAGACCTTGCCGATAGGGGTCGTTTCCTCGTTTTGATATACCTACCCTTTTTTTTTATGGAGAAAACATACCGGTGCGTATGTAGTTGTCAAGGCTGAACCTGAATTAAATGCTATCCCGTCTTTGGTATGTGACAAGCACAAGGAGCCCAAGCCACTGCCGCAGTTGAGTTCACTGACTCGGCAGGCGTGTGTCGTAGCAGAAACGTGGATGACGTGCTATTATCTAGCCTTGGTTCTATCGTGAAAAGAATCATCGGTGTATCGCTCAAGGCTCAATTCAGGATCATCAGTCAATTAATACCGAAATCCGTAGTATCTTTACCCTCACGAAGAAACATTCATGTTGTGAATTCCCCCCAGCCTCATCCCATTTAGTGAAACATTATGCTAGATGTCCTGAAAAATGAAGGGCGTAGCTGGTTTGAAGTTTCCTGACGATAGCATCACGACCACGCTCAGCCTGCTTCGGAACTCGGCACAAGTCTCAAGCCCCCCATCCTGCACAAGTCAGCCCAGCAGCTTGCATCTTGTCGAAAAAAAAAAAAAATATGCAATTAGCCCGGAAAATACCGAAATTGGGTTGCTCGTGGGGGCCTTTGTTTGAGATGTGCGGAAAGGATGAAGCTTATCTTCCAATGTAGCCGTTTACTGTGTAAATGGTATCAAGCTCTGGCTGCGGGGTTGCTGAGACAAAAGCGGAACTGCAACGACTCCCGTTTGAGCAGAAACGGCAAGAATCGCCGCTGTTAATAAGCTGACTTGATCTGACAAGGACGTCAATCTATATACTTGGAACAGCGGTGTCTTGTCAACTGTAGGCGTTACTTGTTCTAGAGAGATTAGCAGAAGCGTTCCCTTGGAAAATAGCCCGAACAAGTCGACCCGCATCGTAGCTAGCTTGCTAACCCATTTGACACCCGATGCAAAATGTAGCTGCCGGCAGTTGGGCACACGCTTCTCATGAAGATCAACCAAGCCAAGTGGACACTGAAGGCCACGTCATGTATGTAGTTTCCGATCTAGTTTGAAGTGATAAGTCTGTATCTATGTTCATATCCGTCAAAACTTGCAGACAGTTTACTTTTTTGTCTTTCCTTTCGCCGCTTTCACTGACATCTCGGCGGTGACATGCCCCCCTTATCATAGCTGACTCAATCAAAACATTAACGGAAATCTCGATTTGATGTTTTGCTAACCACACACCTTTGACGAAATTGTTCAGACCCAGCCAATTGCATCTTTATCGAAAGTGTGGATCCCGAAAAGAACGACAGTAGAAGCATCGACTTTCTGCGGATCTTTGGGGGTGGATCTCCCAAGATTAATCTTGGCAATGACACATTTGGTTCCATGATTGACGCGCAGCTGATTCGCGGCCCTCGACTACATCGAGACTGTCAGTTTATGCCCATGACAAACACACTTGGGGGTATCTCGGAGAGCATGTGGTGGCTCACTCTACAAAGGACATATGGACGCCAATTTCTCAGCACTAAAGGGCGGGGGGAGTTGACTGATGACATTGTGCGAATTACATACTCGTGTCGATCGAGGGGAGGTGTTTATAGAGTCACTTTATTAGTTTCGAAGCTGATTCAGTTGCCATGTACCGTATGTGGTACATCGAGAGTGCCAAGGCGATTGTGTCTAGTATAGTAGACACCTGTTGTGAACCTCGACTTGGATGTTTCCGTGAGAGGCAACACGCCGTAGATGACAGTAAATGAGACTTGAGCAGGAACAAGTATAACCACCAGGACCTTGCTCGGTACATGTACGCGAATTTTGCACATGTTAAATCAACCGAGACGTAGCTTCGCTCTTGCCAATCGTCACTGTGGAGAGTTGTGGATGTAAACGTGGTGCTAGAACACCATATCGTCCCATTGTTGTGGATGTTTTAAGAAGCAATTAATGGGTTGTGGATTTCACTCTCAAACGGATATCCTCTTGATGGTTGCAGTAATGTCTGAACACAGTTGACCTCCCAAGAGTAAAACGAAGCCATCATCAACTCTTGACCCAAAAAACTCGCCAAGAAGAGTATACTCTAGAGTTAGTATAGTCCCCAGACTCCATACTTCCCATGTTGTCTCTTCTCTCGTCAATGCACAGCTGTGTAACATATCGCACCGGGGGATCACCACGGCATTCCCCGCGGGCCCGCGGGG
>JABFFE010000832.1:0-11443 GCA_013623625.1 Fusarium setosum | reverse complement strand
CTATTAAGGGGGGGGGGGGGAGTTGAGGCTATATTGGGATCAAAAATCGGCGCTGTGAATTCGGATTGACATGATCAAATATTCAGACAGATTGATACTCACGAGGAAATAGTCAATAAGGGAAAATTGACTCAAAAAACGCATAAGATCCTAAGCCTTAGACTGGGCTTTGCTGCTGCTGATGATTACTTTAGAAAATCAACATCACCACCTTCAGACAATATTATCAAACAACTAGATGACACAAGACTCTTCTAAGCCCAAGGTCCAAGCAGAAATATCACAATACGGTCCAAATTGTCAAGAAATGACCCCATGCTTTACTGCATACAACTGCCTATCTAAACTATTCTACAATCGTGGCCTCCCTCTCTCGAGGCACTGCCCATCCGCTGACACGTATTCGGAGCATCATCTCCTTTTGAGAACTAATAAAACATTACCTGGCACCGTTGTATAATCTCTTTTTTCCTTCTCCCCTTACGGCATCGCGCCTATACATCATTCCTTCGCTTAATGTGACATCACCTCCCGGTATCGATCCATGCTCAAGTCCACAGAATAAGCCAACAGGCGGTCTTGTGTCAAGGGCAGGTTGAGAATCCTTGACCGAAGTTCCATATCCTAAGTCATCAGTTAGCAGCCGCTTGCGAGAATAATCACCATCCCAGCCATACCTGTTTCTTCTTTGTTGCCTTCAAAATCTCCTTGGCAGTCTCGTCCGCCATATCTGACACAGCAGCATATCGCAAAACCTCTGAATCCCCTGCATCCTCATCCATCGCGTGTAGGCCAGCGAGAAGCCTCTCCAGAACTGCAGGAGGGGGCGTTTCGCCCCTAGTCCGGTGCTGGATGAGGGTAAGGAAGAAGTTGTAAATCTCTCCTCCCAAAGACCAATCCGAAATCACCTGGTGCCGGCCCTCAAATTGCGAAATCAGAGCCGACAAGTTGGCATAGTCGCGCTCTACAATGGCAAGAGGCGCAACCTCCTTGACCAGGACGCGGTGGGCCTCAACAAAGGAGCCAGCGCGCAGGAGACACTGAACTTCGGTATACGCATCTTTCTTAACGCTGCGCATGTACAAAGCCAGAGCCTCCCAGATCCAGGGCGCAGGGATGTGGAACTTTTCAGTCAGAACACCAAATGCCGGGCTGCTCTCGTCTCCAACTAGACCAGCGTGTCGGGCCAGGTGCTCCTGAATGGCCATCCTGCGGGCGACCGAATTGCCCAGGTGCAGCAACACAAAGACCGCTTCAAGCCATTCGCCAGCACTGGTGAGTTGTGATGCGTAGGCAATTGTAGCTGCATCAGCCTTCTCAGCGCCATCCTGCCCGAACGACACCTTGCCTGTGGCCGCAAGCGCGAGGCCAAGTTGCCATGTCAGTCGCATATCAAGGGGCGAGAGCTGTGA
This sequence comes from Fusarium setosum, assembly GCA_013623625.1. NCBI lineage: Eukaryota > Fungi > Ascomycota > Sordariomycetes > Hypocreales > Nectriaceae > Fusarium > Fusarium setosum. Next base: position 10,031 of record JABFFE010000832.1, on the reverse strand, counting down.
GTTCTCGGGGCGCAACACAGCTTCCAGATCAGAGGCGTCATTTGCATATAATTGCAAAAGCCCCCACAGCAAATCCTGCCTCCGATCAGAGTCTACATCATCCCACAGCGGCTTGATCCCCTGGTCGATGTACCAAGGCAGTGGCAGGTATTCCCTTTCCTGGTCGACATCATCCTTGAATCCGTGCACTGCAGCCGCCAAGTCGTCATCCTGCGCAATCGCATACCATAGCCGTAGTCCGAAGGATTGCTTCCAATCCAGACCAAACTTCTTGGAGATGACAAAGGAGTCCAGCCGATCCTCAACGGGGACTCCCTTCATGCCTTCGCAGACACATGCGTTACCACTCAGCAGCTCGTAGATGGTCCGGATGGACTCGGAAAATTCAGAGAGCATCTTCGAGTCGTGCCAGGCCTTGAGCTGTTCTCGCATGTCCTTTTTGGCCGCATCGCTGGTTCCAATAAGAGGGACCAGCGTCGCGAGGCGGAAATTCTTGCCGTCGAGCAGGTGCTTGCAGGCCTCCGTAATACGATGGCCTGCGAGGCAAGCAACGGCCTTCTCTTCGCTTGATCCTGCAAGACCAATGGTTGTTGATGAGGCTTGGTCGACCAGATCCGTCCAGAACTGGGAAAGTCTAGTCCTGCGGATGAGATGATCAGGCTGTTTGCTTTGGTGATCGACATGATCAAAGAGAATGCTGGCCAGGTCCCAGACAAACTTCTCCTGCATGCTAGCAGGATCGTTCATATCTTGGTGGTGGAAGACGTCCTTCAGGCTCGGGGCCCTGAGCGTCGCCAAAGGAACACCATCAACAACCCGGATCTCAGTCAGTTTGTCCTGATTGCCGAGATATCTCTTAGAAGACTGTATTTCAGGGTCAGTACTTGCACGAGCGATAGACTAGGACAAAGCACAATAACACACATCTGTTGCGAAGGTAGCTAACCGGAGCTCTTGCTTCTCGGTCTGGATAGTAGAACGCTGGAAAGAAAGAAGGTCGGAATTCTGAGCAATAGGTCGTCGACTATTCTCAGGGGCAATGGGTCGAGGCACAACAAGCTTCTCGTCAGGTCCCCAGGTTGGTCGGCCGGCATCGTGAAAAGTCTTCTCGTCATGATCAAGGGTCAAGGTCTTGTCTTGTCGCTCGTAGGGCCACTAATCAAAATCCAATCTTAGCGTCAATTCATATATAAGTCATAGATACATAAACCTCCAGCATGTTTCATTCTGGGGCCATTCAGGCAACTAGGGAACCGACCTTGGGGAAGCCTTTGCCAGGGATTGAGGCTCGAAGATTCTGAGGCGCTGGCTTGGGCTTCTCGAACAATGAGTTCATGAGGTCGATGCTAGTGGCAAATCCACGTCCCTTGTCCACGCCCATCGTGCTCGCTGCAAGATTATCCAATCTGTCGTTCTTGGTCGTACTCTTTCTCCAAATCGACGACTTGCGCAAGGTGTCGTTCCCGCTCTTATCAAGGTCGATCAGCAAGCCAGTCTGTCTTGAAGGGGAGTCGTTCAGCTCCCTCAGAAGCTGTCGATCTCGCTTAACAGGGCTGACGGTCTTCCTCAGCATCTCCATCCAGTCGTCTCCATCCGCAACCTCGAGCTGGATAGGACCTGCCGAGTCCTTCACAGCTCGCATCCTAGCTCTGAGAATGCCTCCAGGAGTGGCCTTCGCGGCGTCCTGGGCATCCTCGGACGAGGCATCGTCGTGCTCCGCGGCAAGATGCTGTCCAAGAGAAGACCTCGCCATGTCTTCATCCTCGGACACGTCATATTCCTCACCCATGTCATCGGCGTACTCCTCCTCAAGAGAAAGCCTGACATCGTTGTTGGGTGCAGAATCCGCGGAGCTAACCCCTAAAAAAGACTGTTCGCCGGAGAAGTCACCCTCATACATCTGTGCTTGCTCATCAAAGCCACCAGGCACGCCTCGGTGTCTCCGGAAGTCAAAGGTGTCGTCTTCCATGGGGTAGTTGGCCGAGTTGACAGAAACATCCAAGGCCATTTCTTGAGGAAGAGCAGTTTCATTCTGAGTGATTTCCTCATCATCCTCATCATCGTCGTCAAGACCGTAGGTCGTGAAGTGCTCAACTGAGAAGACCCAGATACCCGTGTCCTTATCATAGCTCTCAAAGGTCGTGTCAGGGATTCTCCTCAGACGCTCCACATGCTTGTTGAATCGCTTGGGGTCGCTCGAGATTCTCTTGTCGCGACCACCACGAGGCCAAGACTGCTCCAGGGCAATTCTTGCGGGCACGTTGAGGCCTTTTCCGACGGGAGGCTTCTTGGCTGCCACGGGGTAGACGGTGGCAGACCGAGGCTCAAGGAGAATCAAACCGCCGCAAATCTCATCCAGATCAATGTTGCTAATATCGACGGGGACCTTGAAGGAGATGTATCCAACGTTGTCACGGCCAACAGTGAAGCCATCTACCTTCTGTCGCTGCATGCGGTTCATGTTCTCGAGGTCTTCTTTGGGAGGCTGCATCCAGTATTGGCCGGGAGCATTGTCAAAACCATTGACAGAGGCTTCGGGGGTAGCAGTGTTATCCTCCTCGTGCACGATGGCCAGCTCGTTGCCCTTGGCTTCCTCCATCTCAGGAGTCTTGGAGCCAGTGGAGCCGTTGGTTGGTCGGGTCTGGCGAGGAGTCTCATCGTTGGCGGGGCTGTTGACATCGTCAGGGGCGGGAAGAGCGCCACGGACGGGAGTTCCATCTTCAACTTCAACATTGCTAGTGTCAAAGCTCACGCGCTTGGACAACTTGCGGGCGCTGTTACCAGCATCAGACTGCTTGTCCTTCTGCGGGGTAGAAAACAGATCGCTTCTAATGTCTCTGTTGATGACCAGCTTCTTCGAGCCAGTGCTACCGTACCACCTGGGCTGAGAACCGTTAGAGAACGCTCCAGGAGCAAGAATGCTGTCTTCAGTGTTGAAGCTGCGGCGAAGATTATTGGTGGACATGCTCCTGCTCAGTCCACCATTCCGGCTAGCGCCCAACAAGCTGTGGCCCAGGTTTCCAGGCGTGCTCGAAATGCTGCTCGCAGGGCTACCCGAGGGGGTACCGTAGGTGCTGTACGAAAAGCCGAATCCCCTCTTCTGTGGAGTGGCATAACGGGACGCGGAAGCAGCAGGCGCCAGCTTGTACATGGGCAGGATGGAGCTTCTCCTCGGCTTAGAGCTTCCATTGAGAGGAGTAGCAAGGGGACCAGGATTCTGGACCTCGTTTCCACCTAGGCCACTAAACAAACTGGGGGAACCAAAGGCCGACACATCGTTAAGGTTTGCGGTCAGTCCCTGGGGAGCATTCACCGATTGACTGTTACCCAGCGTCCCGTTTGCCTGCTGTTGCTGGTTGGTGCTACCGCCAAAGAGGCTCGAGCCCTGGTTTTGGTTGTTCTGGGCACCGAACAGGCTACCTCCTGTGGCAGCAGTGGAGGAACCAAAGAGACCCGGTTTCTGCTGCTGGTTGGGAGTGCTTCCGAAGAGGCTGCCACCAGTCGACTGCTGGTTCTGGTTGTTTGAGCCAAGACCACCAAAGAGGCCAGTGCCTGTGGTGTTCGTCTGTCCAGTTGTGCTGTTTCCGAAAAGACCACCACCAGTGGCAGGCTTGTTACCGAACAGTCCGCCCCCAGTAGTGTTGGCGTTCGTGTTTGTGCCGAAAGCACCCGTGTTTTGTTGGCCGGCGTTGTTGCCAAAGAGGCCGCCACCAGTGTTCGTAGTGTTCGTACTACCACCGAAAAGGCCGGTTCCAGCTGGTTTTTGCTGGTTATTGCCGAACATACCGCCCGACTGCTGGTTCTGATTGTTCTGCTGGCCAAACAGACCAGTGCCGGTGTTCTGCTGCGTGTTCTGGGTATTGCCAAACAAGCCGCCACCAGTGTTCTGTTGTTGGTTGGTGTTTCCAAACAGGCCGCCTCCGGTATTGGTATTCGTTTGGCCAAAGCCAGTTCCGGTGTTTCCCGTATTTCCGAAACCGCTCGTAGTGTTGGTGTTTGTATTGCCAAAACTGAATCCAGCAGCTGCAGGCTTCTGCTGGCTACTTGTATTTCCGAAGAGACCACCCCCAGTGTTGGTGTTCGTCTGGCCAAAGCCAGTCCCAGTGTTTGTCGTGTTCCCGAAGCCACCGGTAGTGTTTGTGTTCCCTCCTCCAAAGAGGCCACCGCTCTGATTCGACTGAGTGTTGTTGCCGAAGAGACCGCCGGCAGGCTTATTGGCGTTGCTGTTGCCAAACAAGCCACCGCCAGTGTTGGTGTTATTTGTACCGAACCCAGTAGACCCAAAGCCAGTGTTTGTGGCGGTCGCGTTGTTCGTGTTGGATCCGAATAAACCACTGCCAGCATTGGCTGTGTTCGCTCCAAAACCTGATGTTGTGGAAGTGGAAGTGTTAGTGCCAAACCCTCCGCCAAAGCCCGAGCTTACACCAAACGCACCACCACCGCTGGCATTGCCATGCCGCCGTCCCTGAACATAGTCTGCAAGTCTCAGTTCCTCGGCCGACCATTTCTTGTAGGGGTCCTGGAACAGAATGTTCTGGAAGGAATTGCTCGATTGGCTGTTGGGTTCCTTCTCGCTGTAGGGTTGGAAGGCAGTGATGGCAGTGCCTGGGGGATCGCCGACGCCCCCTCCGATAGTGTTGGTGTTGGTAGAACCAAATCCACCGCCAAAACCGGTTGAAGTGTTGGTATTCCCTCCGCCGAAGAGCGATCCGCCAGTAGTATTCGTGGAGCCGAAACCAGTCTTGTTGGCAGTGTTGCCTCCAAACATACCACCACCGGTGTTGGTGCTTCCAAATGCCGACGTGGTAGTAGGATTATTGGTGCTTCCAAACCCTCCAAAACCAGTTCCGGTATTGGTGTTTGTCGTGGATGAGCCGAAGAGGCCAGTGCCAGTGTTGGTGGTAGAACCGAAAGCGGGCTTGCTTCCAAAACCGCCAGTCGCGTTCGATCCAAAGCCGCCTATGAATCGTCAGTATGTCCGTGTCGAAATCCGAGTTATCGCCGCTCTGCTTCCTCTCAGTCGTAGATGACAGCGGTGCGTCTGAGCAGATTTTGCGTACCGGTCGATGCGCCGAAGCTGCTTGAGGTGTTGGTATTGTTGTTGCCTCCAAAGAGGCCACCAGAAGTGTTGGTCTGGCCGAATCCACCTCCAGTGTTGGTTGCTCCGAAGCCTTTGGGGGTATTCCAATCAGCACCGCTACCATCGGCCGCCGGGGTTGATGAAAAGGTTGCTTACCTGACGTGTTGTTGTTGTTCGAACCAAAGCCGCCAAATCCTGAGGACTGCTGCTGCTGGTTGTTGTTGTTGTTGTTTTGGCCGAAGCCACCGAAACCGCCGCCAAAAGACATGATGGTTGTCGTCACCAAGTCGGCGCGGCTCGGGATAGATACGGGGGGTAGTTCGAGTACCTCAGCGAGGTGTCGTCGTCGCGCTATTGCCTCGTGACGCTATTCGGGGAGCTCTCGCCGCGGAATCGATCGATGGAATTGATACGAATCGCGTTGGTGATAGCAGAAATGTTCGTCAGGGGTAGTTGGACGATGAAAATTCTGCCGATAGCGAGATGGCGCAGGGGGGTTTCGAGGGCTGGGCGGAAAGTGAAGACGCGCAGCTTTGATTGCACCACTACTACAGAAAAAAGAACCAGGGGAATGCAGCTGCTGGGGGAAGCGCTTCGGACGGCGACAAAAGCCGCAAAAAGGCTACAAGAGTGGTAAAACGAAGAGGAAAACAAAGAAAGGTAAAAAGGAAGGGATTATCGCAGAGGGAGCTAGACACAAGGGAGCGGACCAGAGAAGGCGGCGCCCTTATATCACCTCAAGCTCGTGGCGATGAATGAGTTGGTGGTGAGGTCAGTCTGGCGCCCGTCTGTCCAGCCAGCTTTTTTTTCGGGGGTGAACCTCTGTCCTTCAGGCAGGCTGGCAGTAGCTGCGTTGCTGCCTCAGACAATAACTTTGTCGATTGATTGGCTTTGGTCGCTACGCTGACTAACTACGTCCAATCAAAAACGGCGGCTAGGTTACTCGAGGGACGAGTCACCGTTGCCTGGAGTGTGCCTAGACAGGTACCTCGTATTTAGGTACCAAGGCAGACTCCATCGACAAGCCAGGTTGCAGCGCGTCTTGGTTGGTCGCGTCGCAAGCTTCTCCCTCAACTCTCAGCTCACTGATGGCAGCAACAACACCACGAACAACCTTGCGCCACGCTCCTCATACATCTTCACCACACCCCACCGAGTTTTTCCGCCATTATCGAGCTACGCGATCATAGCTAAACTCGAATTTCGACAACAGTCCTCTTTTCACTCACAAACATCTCTCCAATTGCTCGTCAAAACTTGGCCGTCAACTCTCGAAATCCTCCCAGCCACCTCGGTCTCACAGCAATGAATACGCACTCAACGCCACGCCCTGCCTTTCCAGTGCGCTCAATAGGCGGCGGCTCAAGTCATCCACCTCAGTCTCGCCAGCCAGTCGCTCCCCAAGTATCATCCAACGAAGAATACAGCACGATTCCCGAGGAGGATCGCGAGCACATCGATGAAGTCGTAGGTCGCGCCCATCCTGCTACAGAAACCGCCGCGAGAACCTCATTGCTCACTTTCGACTCGCTCTCTACTAGTTTGACTTGATGGACATGAAGAAGAAGGGATGGCTCAACAGTTACGAGTTCAGGCACTCTCTAGCTGCCCTGGGCTTTGACATGTCCAAGCCCGATTACTTCAGGGAACTAGAAACCTACGGCACCGTACCTCCAGACTGGCAGGACCCCCATAGCTGCCCTGTCAATCGCTTTTACATCTACCTCGACCAATTCAGGTTATGCGCCGCCAAGCTGCTGGCCAACCGAGATCCCCGACAAGAAGCAACCAAGGTGTTTAACATGTTCGACTATGATGGGGACGGCATCATTTCCTTCGAGGATATGCGACGATTAGCCTCGGACATCAAAGAAGAAAGGACAATGACGGATGAAGAGATACAGAGTATGATTGAACATCTGGATCATGAGGGAAAAGGAGGCGTCAACCTAGAAGAATTTATCCAGATGATGGAGGAGGCTGGGTAGACGAGGTATGAGGAGCCCAGACAAGGGCATACTATGGGCATACCAGGACGCAGCAATCAAAGTGCCACAGTTCCTGACCAGCGTCGACGTCGTCGAGGCGTTTGCGTGCCTACCATTTGCCGCGCCAAATTTCAACATCAACCTATACATCATTTTCGAGGGTTGAAGATTAGCGCCGCCCAAACGATTCGCAGCAAAGGTTACACAAACAACCGCCTCACAATCGTCTCCATGACCACAATGCTCCGCTCGAGGACTAAAGCAGGCCAAGCCGAGCCATAGGTGAAGGAGCAGGTGGAGTTGTCTCCAGCGATTTGGCTAGATAGTCAGTTATACAGCTTTGAACAAACAGGAGAAAGGATAGGCACATAGGATTGAAAGGAGTCTGGAGTAGATTTCATTGAGATCTAGGAATTGTTTTTTGAATGCGTCAGGCGCGCTGTCTAAATCCACCAAAGTCCATCAAGAGCTTCCTATTCCCGTGACAACTAAGCCTCCCAGATACCAACTCAACTTTGGTCGAAAGCCACAAATTTGAACTCTCGACAGGGGAATACCATACTTCGCCTGCGCAAAACACGGGAATCGGATCAGGTCCGAAACATGAAGATGAAGGTATAACAAAGAAAAGGCGGGCGATCAAAAGATAAGACACTCAGCCGGAAGTCAGCTGGCGACTTCGAGTGTAGATATCAAAGCTAGGCTCAGAACTGGATCAGGTCCTGGTTCTGGTGCTGCTGCTGCGGCGCTTGTTGAGCAGCAAAAGGGTTGTTTGTCTGGCCATTCATACCTGCAGGACCAGTAGCTGCGGGCATTTGGGCGCCATAGTTGACCGCAGGCATGCCTGTAAACTGCTGCCGAAGGAACGGGTTGTTTCCGGTTGCTTCAGCGTTAATACGGGCCACGCCCGCACCAGCACTGTTAACAAATGTACCCGGAGCCGTGTGCTGGGCGGGGATACGAAGGTTGCCTGTGTTTCCAAAGGTATCCATGCCGTCACCAGTGGCAAGAAGCGAGTTGAGTCGGCTCTCGTGCTCGTTCATCTCCTTCTGAGGAGCAGTGAATGATGGTTGCGACTGAGGGAAGCTATTCTGCTGTTGCAACTGAGGGAAACTGTTCTGCTGCTGCAACTGGGGTTGGCTGCTGAATGTGTTGAGGCTCTTCTGTTCAGGAAGGGAGCCCAAGGATGAAATTGGGTTGGGCCTAGCGGATTGAGGGCGGCCAAACTGAGCGAATGGGTTGTTGGATCCGGTGGGAGTGGGTTGCAGCGACTGAGGCTGATTGTTGTGAGTTGCCCATGGGTTGTTGCTGCCGGGCTGCAGAGTAGGCTCGGGGGAAGCTGGTGATGATAGTGACTGCTGCTGAGGCTGGGGCTGTTGTTGCAGATACGGATTGAACCCAGTAGGCTGGGGTTGGAAGGGCTGTTGCTGCTGGTTCTGCGGCTGGCCGAAAGGATCCATACCCATTCCGGTTTGCCCGCCGAAGCCAGTGGTGTAGTTCTGCTGGAAACCGGTGGGCTGGGTCTGCGGGAAGCCAGTATAGGCATTATTCATGAAACCAGTGGGTTGCGGCTGGTTCTGATCGATGGGGTTGGCGAAGAAGTCGACGGGGTTTCCTTGCTGGTATCCTTGGTTGAAACCTGTGTACTGCGGCTGGCTGGTCTGCTGCTGCGGCACGGGGTCGTCATCGAAGAGGGACGAGGCATTGCTATCCTCCAATTCCTTGCGCCTTCTCTCCTCCTCCTCCTGGCTGAGCTTGATCGCCTTTTGCAGGTCATCATCATCATCTACGGCATGCTGTCGGCTTTCTCGCTTTTTCCTATCTTCCTCCTCCTGATACTTGCTTGCCTCGATAGCCAGGCGGTACTCGGTATCGTCCTCCTCGTTTGCCACTCGTCTCTCGCGGTGTCGTCGGTTGTTGTGCACTGGTTCGGCGTGCTGGGGTGCGAATTCCTCAAGTCCGGTAACACGCGACTTCCAGGATCGTCGGTCGCTTCGCTCGGCTCGCAATCTTTCTTCGTCCAGAATCAAGGCAGTCAACTCCTTCGCAGCAACTCGGACTTTGCAATAATCAGCAACCGTCAATGCGGTTTGAGCAAGCGCACTCACCATTCTGTCCCACATCGCGACCCTCTTCGTCAACATATTGAAACTCTCGCAAGGTCTTGATGATGTAAATGCTCTGGCGAGCCCAAGTGACGACAAGCTCTGAGCCCTCGTGCAGGCAGTAATCTAGAACCTTGAGGGCTTTGAGGACATGTCGCCAGTTCTTTCCCTTATCATTAAGACGTTTATCGATCATGTCCATAATTTCGTAGAACTCGGTGGAACTAATCGCGTCATGTCCAGTCAGTACTTGGCCATGCTCCGACAAGGCCGGATTCATCGGGATCTTGACAGTTACGTACGTATTGTAGGTCATCTGAGCGATTTCGCTCATCTGAGTGCCCGTTGGGCCCCATGGGTCATTGCTCGTCGCTGTCGGTCAAGTCATCAGCCGCGATGTTCCGAGGCAGCCCAGTATGTCAAGAGTGCAAACCTTCTCGGACCTTGACCTGGGCACTCGAGTAACCCTTGGTCACATTTTTGACGCTTCGCATTACCTTGGACATGGTGGGCGATGTGTGTTGGTTGAAGTATGAGTTCGAAGAGTTGGTCTAAGGATCAAGGTAGGGGGTGCGTCCTGGGCACCAATCGATCGGCCGAAGCACGATATCCTTCAACGAGTCGACGAGGCTCCGAGAAACGTGTTTCGAATTGAGGCCTTGTAGCGACACGAGCTCGGCGACAAGAAACCCAATGCGCACCGTCAGATAGTGTCGACGGAGGGAGGCGCAGGGAGGGGATTGAGGGGGTTCAGCAAGCTTCCAAGGGTCACGAGATGGACGGTCCCGCTCTCGACGATGAACTGCGTAGCGTTTGCGATAGATTCGATCAAAAACCCAAGGAAAAAACTCCGGCGTT